>JAOPJM010421068.1:0-11247 GCA_027124095.1 Muusoctopus leioderma | reverse complement strand
ATATATATATATATATATCGTTATTCTTCGCCACCACCGTCACCCACCACATAAATTCATAAAGTTTACGGTACGCCGTCACCACCACCACCACGCCACCAACATCATTATTCTTCATCTGCTGACTGCTAGCCGCCGGAAATTACCAATTCACTATCTGTGTTCTTCTAACGAAGTATTGCCTTTATTTCATCACATCCTTTCCAATTCTGTCCTGCAATTTAATAATAGTTTAAGGAAAATAAATAAACTAGAATGTTTAAAACCAAATATATTTCATCTATTTTATTATTAGTAAACATTAGTTTAAGTCCAGTAGTCTCAAAATACGACAAACAAGAACCTACAATCAAAATTTTGTAATGCCACAAGGACATTTGTGAACACTCGTTCTGAGGTCCCCAAGGTTGTGCTCAAACTCGATCTAAATGACGCCTTCAATTCAATCAGGCGTGATGTCATCCTCTGCTCGGTGAAACAGAGGGCTCCAGGGCTATACCACTTTGCTTGGCAGTCTTATCGAGAGCCATCCCATCTTTTCTTTGGTGACCAATACATTCTTTCAGCTTCAGGAGTTCGACAGGGTGACCCTGCCAGTCCCACTGGGCATTGATGAAATCGGTACGCTGGGGCACTAACTTGGATTTAAATATTTGGTACCTTGACGATGCTTGCTTCGGAGGACCCTTAGAGTCCTCGCTACAGCAAAGTTGATGCCTGAGGAGCTCGATCATAGGGGCCTTCAAGTTAATGGTTCCAAATGCAAACTTTGGATTCTCAATCACCCTACTTTGCAACACCAGTCTACAGTGGATCTATTAACTGAATTCTTCCATCATGGTCCCTCCTCCACTGGCATTGTACCTCCTTCGAGCTCCAATTTCTGATCCAGCTTTTGAACCCACCTTTAACCCTAAGTTGGCAAACCTGAAACAATTAATAACATCGACGCAATTGAGCCCCATCAGGGTTTTTTCCTTCTTAGTTGCTATATGTCCTTAGAGCTAGTCCCTTGTTTAGATTCACATCATCCCTGCTACTCTTCAACAACCTAATCTACAAAAAACTGGTAAGTCTGGCTAATCTTAAAATTACTCAAGAATCCCACATCCAGGCAGGACTGCCCAAACGATTTGGGGGTCTACCTTTACGCAGCTGCTCTTCCCTATCTCTCCCCTGCTTTCTTTCTTCCATTCATGCTTGCTCCTCTTTGTTGGGTGACATCCTCTCCTTTCCAACATGGACTAATTCCAATAGGGAGGTGAATAAAGCTCTATTACAGTGGAGGGAGCTTGGTTTGTCAGCTCCAGAAAAGGATAAATCGACTCAGAGAGTTTGGGACAACCTTCGTTTGAAACATATTTTCTACTCTCCTTTTGATCAATCTGATCAATATTCAAGGTGTTGCCTACTTTCTGCAAGTGCCAAATTTTCTGGGAATTGGGTCAACACTTTGCCTGTGGTGAACATCGGTGGTTTACTTAGTCCAGATGAGCTCTACACCTCTATCGCTCTCAGAGTCGGAGCCGATGTCTGTGGGGGATTGAAGTGTCAATGTGGTAAACCCTTGACTGGGGGGGGGGGGGACTTCATGGCCTGTCATGTCACATGAATGCAGGTTGCTTTTCTTGCCACACCAAGTTGAACTTGATTGTTAAAATCTCCCTCAATTCTGGAGCCAGTTGGATTGTCCAGTGTCAATGGGAAGAGACCTGACAGACTTACTCTCTGCCCTTGGGCTAAAGGTAAATGCCTCATATGGAACACTACTGTCAGCAACTCTTTAGCTCCATCACACATCTAAAATGCAGTGGTGCAGATGGAGGTTATGGCATTCATGGCCAAATGAAATAAATTGCTAAAATACCGTAATTTGTTGCCAAATTACATTTTTCAGCCCATGACATGCGAGACATTCAGGGGAGCTGGACCACTGACAGTGAAGTTCTAGTCATCGTTGGCAGCCCATCTAACTGACTTATCGGGTGATGTTCATGAGGGTGCTTGGCTGTTCCAGTGCCTCAGCCTCGCTATCACCTGTGGTAATGCCGTGTTTCGGGTTGCCTCAAAAACCTTTAGAGAGCAACACCAGCATTCCATGCTGTAGTGTGCACTTGAGGGAGCTTGCATGTTTTTTTTTCTTTTTTTTATCCTTATTTATTCCTTTAATATTCTTTATTGTTATTGGCCATTAATTGATTAATAAATAACCTATGCAATATTAATTCATATTAGTTATTCTCTTTTGATTATAATAAGAGCATACACAATTTTGTATACATGCCTAATAGGAAATAAGTTTTCTAAAAATATTGTTGTGGCACCTCACTAGCAAAGAACATTATATGATGTTAGAAATATGGAGCACATATAGATTCTACCTCTTCCATGGACTAGAAGTCCACCAGTCGAAAATACAAACCAGGAATAGTTTCAACAGCATATTGATTTAAAGCCTATGTACAACCAAAGCTAAATCTTGTGTTCAGCAGATTCAAATTCAACAATCCAGTGCAAGGTCAGCAGTCAGTGCAAGGTCAACAATCCAGTGCAAGGTCAGCAGTCAGTAGAGTAATTCAGAACAAAACTTTGCCTTTTGGTTAAGGACTGTCAGTATCATGACCCAGACGAAATAAGGGACATGCTCATCAATGAGAGTGGTCAGCTAAAAATTGGATAAAGCTATCCAGATGGCACAAAGTATTCAGTATTCCTAGGAACATTTCAAGTCAATTGACACACATGAAATTCACCCTCTCACCTCTGGAGGAAAACATGGACATCTCATCACCCACCCACCTCCTCCCCCCCAAAAAGCACCAATAGCCCAAACAGAATTGTGTGCCAGCAACCAGTGTTCTTATGATATTTCAGACTTACTTACTTAGACGGAGGTCCTCCTGTACTGGATAGCATATCGGTCAATGAATCTGCTCTGTTGGCCTCTATTAGCAGCAGCTATTCCAGCTTTTTCCTATATGAGGTCTGGTTCTCACAGATAATCTCTGAATGGGCTTTGCCAGGTTTTGTATGGTCTTCCTCTCTTTCTCTTCCCATTTGGTGTTAGCCAGCATATTGATGTTTTCGCATGTTGTTTGATGGTGTTTGCTAATGGTTTAGAATCTGCTCTTTATAGGATTTCTTCATTGGTGATTCTGTCCCTGTATGTGATCTTAAAGATACTTCACAGACATCTTTGATGGAACACCTTCAGCCTCCGTGATGTTTTGGTTGTGACTTTCTAAGTCTCACTGGTATAGATGGCTATGAGAATGGCAATAGTTTTTTAGAGTTAGATTTTGTTTGCAGTTTTGATAGATGTTGCTGACCAAATTGGATTAAGTCTGCAATGGATGACACCTTCAGCATCTCCATCAAATTATTTAACATCAGTCATGCAACAGGGCGGAAAACCGCTATGCAGGAACGGTAGCACTACAAGCTCATGAAGAACATTTGTCCAGTACAAGGTAAGACTTATAAGTAGTGCCACAAATCATAATCAATTCTCTAGAAAGGAAAATCAGGTCAAATTCATGAAGTCTCTGAATCAAATACAAGGACAATGGATTTTTCATAGATCCCATTAGTATATATGTATATATGGAAATCATGTCAAGATGAATCACTTGCTAAGTTCAAAGACATACTATGACCTTACTAAAGAAATGTTTCTAGTAGATACTTACAAGTATAATCTAGTAGATACTTACAAGTATAATCTTGGAACCACTTTATTACAGAAGGCATAATTGTATCTAACAATTCAAAGTAACTCAGCACTACTGAAGTAGACTTCCTTTAGATTGAAAAAAGATCATCATCATCACCACCACCATCATTTTGCGATTATAATGTTCTATACATTTTGTCTATTACTAACTAGTATTGAATAAAGCTCGAAGAAGCTTATTAGAATAATTAAAATTGGCCTGTCAAGTAAGATAGAATCAAAGAGTTAATACTTTTGTAAATCAGGAAAATATATACACTATTTTATTGATAACCAATGTAAGCTGATCTTCTAATAAACTGTTACAGATAACAGCTCAGACCTCGCTTGAATAATTACTAATGTTTGAATACAGCCATTTATATAGAGAGCTACTATAAAAATATGTCTGAGGTGCCCAGGTTGCATTCCATAAAGAATCCCACAATCCACTGGATCACATGCTTGCTGCTGTGGTAGAGAATAGCTTCTTAAGTAAAACTTTAATCTTGCTCATGACATCATATATATATAGTTAAATTCATCCTCAAGATAGTTAAGCTACTGGTACATAATGTGTTTTTCTACAGGCTGAGCAGGGGGAAAAGAAAAAAAACCTGTACAATTCTATTACTGAAGAGAAGTTCTTCAGAAAAAGTAGGTGCGGCTAGATAGTTACCAGAACAGTTGTGTATATTTTTTATTTAAAAAAAGCATACATGATCAAAGTAAGTTATTTTCAACTTATAGATGACCGGGATGATGTTCCTAAAAATGGAAAAATAAAAGCTCTTGCCAAATATTCAGTATATTGGGAGACATTTGGGTATTTGATGAAAAATGAACTATTGCTGCCTTTAAAATAGTTATTTTGACAGATATAAATGAAATAATGGTAAATATTCTTGAGGTGATCTATTACCCTTTGATGTACAGTTCAAATGCTCATACCATAAGTACTTATATTTCTTTTTATTTGTCATGTTCAAGAAGGAAAGCTGTTGCTTTGGCACAAAGAACTCACTCAGGTGAGAATGATGGAAAGAATAAGATTAGTGCAATCAATGGCTGTGTGGTTAATGAGTTCACTTCGCAACTATGTAGTTCTGATTACAATCCACTATGCAGCATCTTGGACAAGTGTTTTTTACCATAATGGAATTTGGTAAACAGAAAGTGTGCGGAAACCTGTCATACATATACATATATATATATATATATAAATATATAGAGAGAGAGAAAGAGAGATTTAGCTGGCCATCTTAACTCCTCGTATATATATATATATATATATAATTATATATACGTATCATCATCATCGTTTTACGTCCGTTTTCCATGCTGGCATATATGTATGTATGTATATATGTGTGTATGTGTATATATATATATATATATGTGTATGTGTATATATATATATATATATATATTTACTTCATTTCATTGCTTATTACATTGGAAAAAAAATGTTTTATCTAATTGTTTCTCATTTTCAACATAAATATGTAATGTACTAAATATCATTATTACGTATTATGGACATAGAGGCTATGGGTGCAGTACAAGGAACGAGGGAGGTATCAAGGCTCCTGGAGTTTTTTAAAGCTAATGACCGAACAATTTGCAATACTAGCCAGTCACCTGATCATTTGCCAATCAGGGGAGCACACAAGTCAAATAAACTTCATACTCACCAGGAAATGGGATAAACAGATGGTTGTAAATATTAAGTCTTTCCTAAGTAAAGAATGTTCCAACCAGCATAGAGTAGTGATTAGTGACCTTAGAGTAAGAGCTAGATGGGTCCAGAGACACAAAACTATTTGGAAAAGGAAGATATGGAAATTTAAGAGCTAACGACCAGCCCTAAGTTCAGGGAGATACTAGCTGATGTATATGACAAAAGGGAGGAGTTAGAGACTTATAACATAGAGGACAACTAGCAGTTCCTACAAAGTAACTTGCTGAGGGCTACAGACCAGATCTGCAGTTGGTGCAAAGTTCCAGCTAGATGGAAGGTGACATGGTGGTGGAATAGTACTGCAGATAGAGCCATAAAAACTAAGCACCAGGCCTGGAAAGACTGGATGAAAGGAGGCAGTGAAGAGCAATACCATGTAGCCAGAAGAGAAGCTAGATGCCGGTATGCTAAGCAAAGGGAGAAGCAGAAAGTAAGAGATTTGCATATGTCCTGCAACATGAGGATCAAATATATGTGTGTTCTGGATTGCAAAGCAGTATACTAGAGAGAATTGAGACATCAGTGGTGAGAAGTGCGTCCAGAATGATAACGGCATACTTGCTCTTACAGATGCCAAAAAGAAAGAGGCATAGAAGTGCTACTATGAGAGGCTGTTGAATGTAGAGAATGCTTGGGAGAGTGAGGGTCTACACCATGTAGACCAAACAGAGGGACCAGCTGTTAAAGTTCACAGCAGTGTAGTCTCAAGTGCAATTAAGGATATGAAGTCAAGGAAGGAAGCTGAACTGGTCCATCAGGGATAGTTGCTGAGATGCTTAAAACATCTGGCAAGGAAGGGAATTTGTTAGTTACTAGCATAGTCAATCAGGTAATACAGGGAGGTGTCATACGCAATGACTGGCATAGCAGCATTATTGTCAACTTGTACAAGAGCAAAGGAGATGTATTAGAGAGAAGAAACTACTGCTGGATCAGGTTATGAAAATTATCGAAAGAATTATTGCACAATTGATCAGGAGCAGAATTAGCATAGATGAGATGCAGTTTGGCTTTGTGCCAGGAAGAGGTACTACTGATGCCATCTTACTAATGAGACAACTGCAGGAGAAGTACTTAGCTAGGAGTAGTTGGGGAAGGCCTTTGACAAGGTTCCACACTCTGTAATATGGTGGGTGCTAAGGAAACTAGGGGTAGATGAATGGCTTGTAAGGGCCATGCAAGCCATATACAAAAGTGCAATCAGCAAGATGTGAGTCAGCAACAAATTTAGTGAAAAGGTAATGGTCCATCAGGGCTCAGTTCTGAACCCCTTCCTGTTTATTATAGTCCTCCAGGCTATAACAGAGGAGTTTAAGACCAGCTGTCTATAGGAACTCCTATATGCTGATGACCTAGTTCTTATAGCTGATTCTGTAGAAGATTTACAGAAGAAATTCCAGACATGGATGCAAAACCTGGAATCATGAGGGCTCAAAGTAAACTTAGCAAAGGCCAAAGTTTTAGTAAGTAGGAAAGAAGACAGGTCACTGATACCATCAAGGAAATGACCATGCTTAATATGCAGAAAAGGAATAGGTAGAAATTCTATACAGTGTACATAGTGTAAACTATGGATGGGCAAGAGATGTAGTGAGGCAGGCTGACAGAGATGGTAGACTTTGTATGTGGCAGATGTACAGGAGGAGTTAGTAAGAATACATGCAAAATAAATTCCTTCAAATGCTCAGAAGGCTCACTGGAAGAATTTGATAGCTTTTGTTACCTAGGTGACATCATTAGCAGTGAAGGGTGTTCTGAAAGCATAGTAGCCAGAGTGAGAATGGGGTAGACAAAGCTCAGGGTGCTGCTACCTCTGCTGACAACAAAGGGCTTCTCTCTCAGAGTGAAGGGAGGAAGATTGTATGATACTTGTGTAAGAAGTGTGATACTGCATGGTAGTGAGACATTGGCCTTTAATGCAGAAGAAATGAAGCAAGCATGCTTCACTAGATGTGTAATGATAGTGTGCATGAATGATGGAGCACAACTGAGCTGAGAGAAAACTGGATATAACAGGAACCAGATGGAGTGTGCAAGAGAGAAGACTGTGCTGGCATGGACATGTGATGCGTATGGAGGATGTCAGTTGTATAAAGAAGTGCCATGTACTTGAAGTGGATGAAATCCATCGAAAAGGAGACCTCAGAAGACATGGGATAAAGTGGTGAAGGCTGACCTCAAGAAGCTGAACCTATGAAGGAAATGACAATGGACTGTGATGATTAGTGACATGTAGTGCCGTAGAAGATCCGTCCGTTGGTGCAAGCATGATGAAACGATCATTAAAAAAATAGTGGTGGTAATGAAGGCTGAGATATATAATATATATTTAGGTCTCTCACCCATTATGCTTCTGTTAAGTTTCCATCAACAGCCCTATTCATTGCCCTCTCATCTATCACTCCCCTATCCTATTCACTGTAGCCAGCCACCTGTGTAATAAGGGATGGCATTTGATCTGTCTGTCTACTATCATTGTCACTCTACCTCTCTCCCATCATCACCCCTCTATCACTTTACTACTCTTCCATCATACCTTGTAATGAGGGAGGCATCGGATCTGTCCATATTCAGTACCTCCTATGGAGACAACGTAGGGTAAAGAGGACTCTTTAGTTGTGTTGAGGACATGGCAACCTCTCTAGTGCTGGTGCTATGATAAAATGCATCCAGTACACTCTGTAAAGTGGTTGGCGTTAGGAAGGACATCCAGCTGTAGAAACCAAACCAAAAATGGAACACAAGAGTGAGACATGGTAAATTGGTGTTGAAGGGTGTTAACACTAGTTGACATTTTCTCTCTCTCCAATGAAGGATTCTGCTTGAAACATTAGAATTCTCTTCTTCCTCACAGCATAAAATTTATTTCAGTTTGAACTACTTGGTTATACAATGTTGTTTCCCCAATTTATCTTACAGTCAATACTTGCATTAACAGTAACCTTAAAGTCTTAGCTGACTCCTCTAGTTAAACTTGTACCACAAACAACAGGAATGAGCATTTACTGGTCTCCTTCTGGAATCTAATGTTATAATTACTGTATAGGATTTTAATCTTGGATTCAAGACCATTCTTCTATTTAAAGAGTGACAAGGATCAATTTACCAATGGTTTCAACCATTATTACAAGAGTATTATCATACAGTGACTCCCAAGAACAGCCATTTCTGGTACCTATGAAAAACAAAGGAGTTAGCATTGACTTCTGATGTATTTCAACTGTCACAGCAAATCTCAGAGAGCTAAACATGTTGAAAATTGAGAATACTGTAAAATGAAAAATGTAAACTTACAATGTTACTTCCCTAATAATATGAATAAATCACTCTACATAGACAAGCCAGGTTTTACTATTACAGAACAATGCTTTTTTACCCAACTCTTATTTTTTCCATTTTATTTGGCCATAGAAAATAATATATTTACATCTTGTCTCCTTCACAATAGAGCAAGTTTATACCTGAGTCTTACCCACACACAAATAATTAATGAAATATTTTAAAATGTAAAGCAACTTGGATTCAATCATTTAAACTGAGTCAATTTTTGTTTTTTGGGTTTATTTTTACATCATGGCTGGAATATATGAAATTTGAGTGTTATTTAAAGAAAAAAAATTCACATGAATTACATTTAAAAAAAGTTTAACCTTCAGAAAATGTCTTCTAATTTAAATATTATTGAACCCATTATTGCTGACAGTGATATGTGGGGAATAGGCATGGCTATATTGTTAAGAAGTTTACTTTGCAATCATGTGATTCCAGGTTCAATACTACTGCATGGCACTTTGAGAAAGTGTACCATAGCTTTAGGTTTGCCAAAGCCTTGTGAGAAAAATTGGGTAGACAGAAACAGTGTGGAATCCTGCCGGATGGACTGTACTTATTCTTGGGCAGTAGACCTAGTCCATTGCCCAGTTTAACACCACCATCTGCCTTTAGTGGAGTCCATTCTGTTACAAACATTCAGACCAGATCTCTTGATATCTTGATAGTCTACTTTCTTCTGCAGAAACCTATGAGTCATGGTATTTTCCTCTCTTTCTACCACCAGTCTCAGAGGCTCAGATTGTGTGTGTGGCCCTTCCTCCTGGTTGTAAGTATTTAATGGCCAATTTGTCTTAAAGCTCTTTGCCATATTTATGAAAGGTGAGAAGGAGCAAATGGAAGTGACATACAGCACAGGCAGTAACTCTGAATTAGAACTAACACAAAGTAGAGGGGACTCTTTTAGCCTTGTCGCTGACAACCTCCTCTCTAGTGCTGGTGGCATGGTAAAATGCCACCCAGTCCATGCTGTAAAGTGGTTGGTGGTAGAAATAATTTCAATGTCCATTTTACCAAGTGGAACAGGTCTGCTTTACAGCATAATCTTGGTTTTTCGCCATATCTTCACTTCTTCTGGTGTCACTTCCATGGGTACTCTACATCAATGGCAGCTTGAATGAAGGCTTCCGGAGGATGTCAATATGCATAGCCAAACCAACAAAGATAAGTGGGTTCTGAATCCAATGACAGTGCTGTCAGAGATTAATATGTCCTTGGTAAACAAAAGGACTCTTTAGCCCTGCTACAGACACAACAACATAGATGGCTGGGTTTCTCTGTTGCTGTGTGTGCTGGAGGATAAAGGACCGCGACAAGTGCTGTAAGACCCATCAAACCCATGCCAGCATGAAAAAGCAGAAAATGATGATAATGATGATGATGCTTGCTAATGATTAAGAAGGGTAGAAATCTAGTTAAATATTTGTTATAATGTAAACAAAGAATTTTTGTTTGTTTAAAGACAATGAGTGTCAATGTTCAATATTTTTATGAAGTTATGAATGTATTAGTGAAATAATGGACATATATTGTTACTGTGCATATGGATTACTATTAAAAGTAAAGTGCTCCACCATATTATGTATACCTCACTGAAAAACTTTACAATAATTTCTTGTATTTTATATCAATAATAAATCAAACAATTTGAAAGCACATGTGTATATTTCTTTAGATTAATGTGTAAACTCATGGTTGACTAAAACCATGAGCTTACACATTAATTTTATCTTAATCATGATTATGGTCAGCTACAGATGGCAAAAAGGTACATCTATATTAATCTGCTACTGGACTTTTGGTCATGTCCAAAATTTTAACCACTCAGTAACACTCATTTATAATTAAATTGAAAATATGATAATTTTATAGATTGTTTACAGCTCTTCATACTTTATGTCTTATGTTTTATATAAAATTATAGACAGGTTGTAAATAGATATAAACCAGCATCTAAAATATTTAGAATATTAAATTATAATTGCACAATTTGCAATTTCAAATAACACAAAAAAGTGAATTTAAATGTTGCTTATTTCCATATCCTTTTGACAATTACTAACTTAAAAACATAGCAGCCAGTAAAAATACTTAGACTTACTATCTCTAGTAAGCTCTCTTGAAAGCCTCATATTTTAAGCATTGTTAAAATTACATCAAGAACATTTTGTTTTCTCTTCAGGACCAGTAAGTACTTTAAATCTAACTTAAAAGGCATTATTATATCATTCAAAGTATCTCTGCTGTCATATCTAGAATGGAATCCTGAAAAAGATTGCAAAGAAAATCATTCAGTAGACGAATAAACATTTTCCTTCATTGCCCAATTTATCATTACTATAATAGACGCAGATGGCTGTGTGGTTAAGAAGTTCGCTTCGCAACCGCATGGTTTCGGGTTCAGTCCCACTGTGTAGCCTTGTGAGTGGATTTGGTAGACGGAAACTGTAGAAGCCCGTCGTAT
>JAOPJM010420653.1:0-11250 GCA_027124095.1 Muusoctopus leioderma | reverse complement strand
AATGAAACACGAGCAAGACGTGGGCCACTGACCCGTCTGGGAGAGTGGTGACTCCAATGAGAAATCGATGCGGGCCGGAATCACCCGTCCAACTCATGCCAGCATGGAAAACGGACGTAAAACGATGATGATGATGAAGACTCAGAGATCTTTGAATTATGGTAATGATGTCAAAGAGTGACGACACGGATCAAAATATATTCAAGGCCAGGGGATAGGGTTACTAATAGCATTTGTTTGCTTTTTTTAAGTACTGGTATTTGTGGAATATGGGCCTTTGAAGATAAGGAAGCTGGATCCCATAGTAGGCAATATTTGTCACTTTGTAAGGGTTTAGGTAAAGATCTATTGAAAGTTATATATATCCTTCGAAAATTCGAAAAGAAATCTGAGATTAAGAACAAGGGAAAAAAATCATAATTATATGAATGTGTGTGTGTATATGTTGTCATTATGTTGTTGGTCTCTCCTCAAGGTGCAAGGACTTGATGTTTCCCTCTCAGGAATTGGTTCTATCTGTCAAGAAGCTGAACTCTCCCTGTTGGGTTGGCCTATAGGGAATGTGTATCTAGTTGTGTAGGTATGTGTGTGCAGTGAGAGGTATGTGATGTCATGCATGTGGAACTTATAGGTGGGAAAAGTGCTGAATCTGTGTTTGAGTTAGGTGTGAGTGGAAGAAGAGTGATTTGTTGGTTCTGAGTTGGGCAAGTGTGGTCCAGTGTGTCTGGGTAGTGTTTGTTTCTGTTTATATCTTGCAGAACCATTTTTAGTATTTTGTTGGCTTTGTGTATGTACTGTTTGTAAGTTTTCTTTTGTTTGTTTGTTTGATTGTGACTTGGTTGTAGTAAGAATATTTGTGGTGTTACTTTTGTTGTGAAAAATAATTTTTGTAGTCTTGATATCAAGACCATCTTAGCTATCTTTATGTTCTGAGTTCAAATCTCACCAGAGTCAACTTTGCCTTTCATCCTTCCTTTCCAGGTTTGATAAAATAAACTACCAGTCAAGTACTGGGGTCGATTTAATCAACTATACCCTTTCCCCAAATTTGTGACTTTGTGCCAATGTTAGAATTCAGTATTATCAACACTGTCATCATCATGAGTCAAAGAAGGAGCCTCCATGTGGTCGCTCGACATACTATGAATAGCAGCCAAATCTCCCTTAAATCATACCCTACTGTCTTAAAAAAGGAAAGCCACATTGGATAATGTAGTCCTAGATATACTGTTTCTGAAAATGAGACAGGCACACCATAGCTCTTATCTTCCAGGGCTGGCCTAGGGTTAAACAACAACAACAACACTCATGTTTATTGGTAAAACAGTAGAATTCGAGGAAACTAGTGATGTTCTGTGCCGACAAAAGTAATACTAATAATACAAACAACGGAGTAAGTTTTATGCCGTGAGAAAGAAGTCTAATGTTTTGGGCAGAACTTTTCATCATATTCATTGGTTTAATACCTGTTGTTCCATGCTGACATGAGTTAGATGGGTTTGCAATACAGCAGTTTACCAAACTCAAGCTTGCAGCACCACTGGTTGTTGTCATTTTACTTCACTTATATTCACTAAGTCCTTTGAGATAGATATAACTGTGACATACCTTTAGTCCCTTCCATCACAATGCCACCTTGTAACCATTAAAAAAAAAACTAATAATGATACACATAAATGATTTTATAACATGCAAGTAATAACTTTTGGAAAGTTGCTACAATTTTATTTTGTGAAATAGTACTGTAAAATTCTGAACCAGAGGAAACTGGTGATGGTCTGCATAGTCAATGAGAAAGTTGAAGATAGGTAAAGTTCATTTGCCATAAGGAGTGCAGTGCCTAACGTTTTGGGCATTGCAAAAATTTTACTTGCCTCCAGCCAAAGCGATAAGACAACATTTTCCTCCTTTCCACACTCTCAGATGAAGAGCAACACCTAAAACATTAAACTGTACACACCCCATGGCAAATGAATTTTATCTATCTTGAACTTTCCTATTTTGTGAAACAGTGTTTACTTTTACAAAGGATGCCATCAGTGAAGCAGATGGCTTAGAATACATATGACGGGTGTACTAATAATTTATTGCTCTCGTAAGCTTCTTACCTCCCATGCCTTATCCAGCTCTTTGCCTTTTAATAACGTCGCCCAAGTTAAATAGCGTTCGGTTATCAGAAAAAACAAACAAACAAAAAAACGTAAAGGGAGATAACTCATGCACTATGCTTTATTGAGTTGTCGTTTGTTACTTCCTTAAAAAAAGCCAATGCATCGTAGTAGCATGATTTATAGAAATTGTTTTATTCGTTTTTACATTATTATTTATTATACGAATGCATCGTAGTAGGATGATTTATAGAAATTGTATTCGGTTTTACTTAATTATATATTGTTAGATATCAAAGTATTTCGTGATACGTCTATGATTTTGTAACTGATAATATACAGTGAATTAGTGTCAAGGATCAAATCGTAGGTTCATTAAATGGTTAAATCCTATTTTAGTTCTTTAAAAAAATGAAAGTATATTCGAATAAACGAAACTCCCGTAGTAAAGTTAGCTCCCTATTGCTTTACCATAACTTTAATGACATGTATATGTTCTTGTGTCATTAAAGTTATGGCAAAACAATAGGGAACTAACTTAATTATGGGTGTTTCATTTTTTAACCAATTAAATTATATCTGTGAAGTCTTTTTGACCTCAATGAAAGCTAACTCCTATGATGAATAAATTAGCTGCTTAGATGCTCAAAGTAAAATGATGTTAGGCATTATATGAATTGATCTGAGACAGAAAAGTTCAAAAGGCTCACTGGTAGGAACCAAACCATGTATCTATCGTATTGTATCTATGTTGAACATTAATATAGCCTATTCTGCTAGCTGTATGTGGCTGACAAATTATTTTGTGAAGATAAAATAGTACAGTTAAAAATAGCAGTAAAACAGATTTATAATACTTAATTTGAGAAGAGAGAATGTAAGACCCTCTGTAATGTAATTGGTAAGTTGACTGACAAGTGATAGTTGTGTGTGCAACATTGAAAATGATGCTATTACTAATGTATAAAGTTCCCACATGTAGAAAATAGATTTAGAAATGAATATTGAGGTCAATTATATGTATATTATCCCTCATACCTTATGGTACATGAGTTAAATTGCAACTACCCATGGAGCCCAAATCAAATAGTGACCACCTGTGTACTATCATTAGTGGGAAAAGAAGAGAAAATGGCCCAAAATCAGATCACATGCAAAAATAAATATGTTCTCCCACTAACCATAGAGATTTCGCGGGTAGAGTTATGGCAAAGCATCAGCTTCTACTCTCCATATTTAGTAGATGTAACACACGGCATCAGTTCATTCCATCTTCCAAATTAATGTCTCAAGGCAATAAACTATTAATAACATTGCTAATAAAAATATGAGATATTACCATGGTACATAAGCCAGAGTGAACAACCAGAAAAGATTTTCCAGGTACTATTTACAGATAAAAATATATTTTTAGGATGCAAATCAAAATGCATCTCAATGCACATCAGTTTATGTAATAGAGAGAGTGCACAGCATTGAAACATATGTTTAACTCCAGGTTAGCCCTTATCAAGCAGGCTTATGATCAAAGGCTTTCCAGCCTTGACTATTCCATCTTATTTTCAGCATAGTGTATCTTGGAATAGGTTATCTAATGTATCCTTCTTTTTCAAGATGGTAGAATATGATTTAAGAGAGATTTGGAGTGACCACATTGAGAGTCCCTTGTTGGCTTGTATATCATCATCATCGTTATCATCATTTTATGTCCATTTTCTATGCTGGCATGGGTTGGACGGGTGATTTCAGTCTGAGTCATTTCTTATTTGGACTCGCCACTCTCCTAGATGGGTTGGCGGTCCTCGTCTCGCTTGAATGTTTCATTTGGCTTGGTTTTTATGGCTGGATGCCCTTCCTGTCACCAATCACTTTACAGTATACTGGGTGCATTTTACCGTGGCGCCAACACTAAAGAGGTTGTCATGTCCATAACACGGCACGACTAAAGAGTACTCTTTACCCTATGTTGTCTCTGATCACCAACCACTTTACAGGGTGTACTGGGTGCATTTTATTGTGGCACCAATGCTAGAGAGGATGCCATGGTCTCCTGCAGGCTGAAAGAGTCCTCTGTATTCTACATAGAATCTGTTCTTTGAAGGCAACATGGCTTGAGAGTGTGAATAGAAAGTGAGTGAAGTATGAGAGGATGGAATGAAAAAGTATGAGAATGGGTGTGATGGGGGAAGCAGCAACTGGAAGGTAGAGGATTGCGAGAAAGATAGTGGTGTAGATATGCCATAGTTGTATCAGGTAGGAGAGATCGCATGATGGATAGCAGCAGAGGTGAGTGATGGTGGGTGGGAGTACTAAATGTCTCCTAAGTGACACATGAGGAGGATAAGTTAAAGGTGGAGGATGTGTTGCCAGCCTAGCAGTGATGGTAGAGTGTGATGGTGTGATGAAGGTAGAGGTGAGGTTGGATAGCCAGCACAAGCTCTATCTTTATCCCTTGTGATACAAAGAGGTACACGAGGTGGATGAGTACAGACAGATGGATGTAATGCCAACCTAGTAGTGATGGCAGAGAAGTAGAGTGAGTGAGAGAGGATAACGAGTGATGAAGGTTGAGGTGAAGCTCAATGGCATCACAAGCTCTATCTCTCTCTATCCCTTGCGATACAGGTGGTGTGGTACAGTGAATATATATATATATATATATATCATTAAAGTACCGATACAACATGTTTGTGGATAAGTTGCAAATAAATTTACATGTGTACATTTAATAAACATACATTTAGCCTCACTGTATAAATAGAACCTGGGTTAAAACTAGTCAAGCTTATTCTACATTTAAGCAGTGAAGCTAAATGTATGTTTATTAAATATATCCATGAAAATTTATTTACAGCTTATCCTCAAACACATTGTTTCAGTAATTTAGTTAATTAATACGTATTGCCAATGATTTTACTGATATGCAAATGAGAAAAAGCAGTGGTGGTTGTTCATGTAAGTTTAACCTAAGTGAATAATTATTATTTCTTTTACTTTTATTATTATCAAAGGTCTCCATTAATAATAATAAAAGGTGGATTGGCAGAATTGGTAGAGCGTCAGACAAAATGTCTTGTGGTAGATATTCTGACTCTTTACATTCGGATTTCAAATCCTGCCAAAGTCAACTTTATCTTTCATCCTTCCAGGGTTAATAAAGTACGAGTCTAGTACTGGGGTTGATATAATCAACTGTTCCCCTCCCAACAAATTACTGGCCTTGTGCCTATGTTAGAAATAACTATTATCAAGGGTCTCCCTTAACTGTTAGAAATTGTATATATGCTCTATCTGTTGGTCACCATGCAAACACGACTGATCACATGAATGGCATTTCTCTCTAAACTAAACGAAAAACTTATTATTATTTCTTTTATTATTATTAAGGCAGCGGCAAATTGGTAGAGTCGTTAGCACGTCGGACAGAATGCTTTACAGTATTCGTTCGGGCTCACTGTGCTCTGAGTTCAAATCACGCCGAGATCGACTTTACCTTTCATTCTTCCGGTGTCGATAAAATAAAGTACCAGTCAAGTACTGGGGTTATTGGCCTTGTGCCTATGTTAGAAACATTTATTAAGAGTCTCCCTTAACTGAAAGAAATTGTATATATGCTCTCTCTATTGGTCACTGTGCAAGCACGACTGATTGCATAAATTGTGGAGCCCACCCACCTGCCTCCACTCCCTAAGTGTGATCTGCTATTTAAACTATCCTGACAACGATGAACCCTCTCTGCCTAGTACCATGGAGACTCCCTCTGCCCTTCTATCTAGTACCATGGAGACAGCCTCTGCCCTTCTATCTAGTACCATGGAGACTCCCTCTGCCCTTCTATCTAGTACCATGGAGACAGCCTTATTCCCAGCCATCTACACCAGACTGCAAGGACTACCCATGGCAAACTGCAAGAGAGTTCCATCCAGCTGGTAATCAAATCCCCTACCCTACCTAGACCAGGAAGAGAAGTGGCACCATAGTAACACTTGAAGTGTAACCAGTCTAGAAATTCAGACACTCCAACAAGCACACCAGTCTGCTGTAATACCACCACACTGAGTTTTCTTAGCAGTATGGTACCACACTGTGAGCACCCCTGACAGCATTACAAAGAGATATGCCCCCCCTACAGCTGTAATGAAGGTGACCCCACTAGAATGTTGGATTCTTCTTCCCCAACCCATCTAGGAAAGCAGTAACTTTGAATAAAATTCTGCATGTGGGAGTCTTGTACTCTACAAGCCACAGTGAAGGCAACATGGCTAGCACAGCAGCAACTCTTAATAAAATCTGATACAGTGTATAAGGGACATTTCAATCCTGTCAAACAATCTCTCTAGTGTGGGTGGCATGATAAATGCACCCAGTCCATGCTGTAAAATGGTTTGTGATAGGAAGGGCATCCAGCAGTAAAAGTCATGCCAAAAACATGAGTCATATCAATGAAAAACCCTAATAGCATATATAGGGCTAATATTTACCATGTTAGTGCTGAGTATGGTAGTTTGATGACCAGGTGGGAACATCTGGCCATCTGTGAGAACTCGTCGATCTTCATCAAACGAGTGCACCAATGCTCTTCCTTTCAGATGCAGAAAATGACATCAAACAACCCAAAGACCATCAGAAATTCTCCTCTCCCTGTCAGGGCAAACCTTCAGGGTTGCCACTATCAACATTGGCCTGGAGAAGGAAGAGGTGATGTGAATCACCTAATTATTTGCAACACTAACTTCAGGATACTGGCCAGCCACCTGATCACCTACCAATCAGGTGAACATGAAAGCTAGAAAGACTTCAAACTCACCAGGAAATGGGATAGACAGATGGTTGTGAATACTAAGTCTTTCTTCGGTGAAGTATGTACCACTCAACATAGACTAATGATTAGTGATATCAGAGTAAGAGCTAGATGGACTCAAAGACATAAGACAATCTGGAGAAGGAAGGTATGGAAGCTGAAAGATCCCTTGGTCATACATAGGTCCAAAGAAGTACAATGTATATAAAGAGAAGGCAGAGGAGATAGAGACCTATAACAGAAGATAACTGGGAGTCTCTGCAAGATAACCTATTGTGAACCAAAGACCAGATCTGTGGATGGAGCAAGATTCTAGGCAGGAGGAAGGTGACATTGTGTTGGAATGTTATGGTAGATAGAGCTAATATGTAGGACTGGAAAGAAGGGAAGAAAGTGGGGAGCAAGGAACAAAATCAGGTCGCTAGAAGAGAAGCTAGACATTAGTTAGTAAGGAGAAAAGCAGAAAGCAGTGTGTCAGTATGAATCAGAACATCATTAGTGAAAAGTGTATACATAATGATAGTGGTGCACCCACCCTCACTGATGCTGAAAAGAGATGTAGAAGTGCTACTACAAGAGGTTGCTGAATGTAGAGAAAGAGAGGGACTTCACTAAGTAGATCCAACAGAAGGACCAGCTATAGAAGTTGATAGCAACATGGTTAAAATGGTTATTAAGGATATGCAGGGAAAGCAGCTGGTCCATTAACGATAGTCGCTGAGATGTGCTGGAAATATCCATAGACAATCAGGTAATACAGGAGGGAGTCATTCCCAATAACTGGCATAGCAGTATCATCATCAACTGCTACAAAGACAAAGGAGATACTCTAGAAAGAAGTGACTACAGAGGCATCAAACTGATGAAGCAAGTTATGGTAGTAACAGAAAGAGTTGTAGCACTACTAATTAAAAAGAAAATTAGCTTAAATGTGATGCAGTTGGGTTTGTGCCAAAACAGGTACCCCTGATGCCCTTGTCCTAGTGAGACACTTAACAGAAGTTCTTAGCAAAGAGCAAGCCACTATATTAGCATTTTTTGACCTGGAGAAGGCTTTAGACAGGGCACCATGCTCTGTAGTCTGGTGTTTGATAAGAAAACATGTAGACGAATGGCTTGTGAGAGCCATGTACAAAGATGTCAGCAAGGTATGAGCAACGAGTTTAGCGAAAAGATAGATGGCCATCAGGGCTCAGTCTCCACTCCTGTTTATTACAATTCTCCAGGCAATAGCAGGAGTTTAACACCAGATGCCCATTGGAACTCCCGTATGCCGATGTCCTAGCTCTCATTACTGAATCTGTTGAAAAATTAGAGAAGAAATTCTAGATGGGGAAGCAAACCATAGAATCAAGAGGTCTAAAAGTATACCTAGTAATGGCAAGAGTCTTAGTTAACAGAAAAGAAGACAGGTCTCTATTGCCATCAGGGAGGTGACCATGCTCAATATGCAGAAAAGGTGTAGGTAGAAATGCTTTACTTAACTATGGGTGCACAAGAGATGCAGTGGGATCAATGCTAAAAAGTCCTCTCTAATCTACATAGTCTCTATTCTTGAAGGCAAACATGACCAAGAGAGTGAATAGAAGGGGAGTGATGTATGAGAGGGTGGGAGGAAAAGTGTGTGAGTGTGAAGAGGGAAGCAGTGAATGGGTGGTAGGAGAAGAGGAATGGGTGAGATAGTGATGGCTACATATTAGCAGTGGTATAGATGTATCATGGTTGTCTTATGGTAGAGTAGAGTCATGTGAGGGATGAGTGATGGTAGTTGGGAGTGCAAATGTCAACTAAGAGGCACATGAGTAGTGGGTGGTAGAGGAGTATAGGTAGATCTGATGCCAACCCAGGGTTCGTGATAGAAGAGAGGTGGTTGTGGAGGAGAGGCAAAGTGAAGATGAAGAGGCAAACCCAGGCGTTGTAGTAGGAGAGATGTAGAGTGGTAAGAGCGGTGATGGTGGGGTGGGGATTGAACGCTTTTGTTACCATATTTTTAATGATTTTCAATTAATTTTGAAAATAATCAAGAATTTGGAGGGATTTAGTAAAATAACTAACTTACTTGCTATTAAGTTGTTTAGAACATCACTTAACAAAAAGTTCTTACATAAAATTATAATGGAAGGTTTAAATTTAAATATGAACACTTTAAAACAAATGTTTTTTTTAATCATCGAACCAGGGGTGGTTTCAGGCAGGCTGGTATCAAAAGGGCTAAGGAAGGGTGATAAAGGTATTAGGTGGGTGAAGATGGATGGGCAGGACAAATGCCATACAGTGAATAGGGCAGAGGTGATAGATCAGATAATAGTAGGTAGATGGAGACCTAACAGGAGTATACTGCACAGTGATACATCTCAGTCTCCATATAAACACCACTATTTTCTAAAAGTCATTCTGCCATGCTTGCATCGGTGGGCAGATCTTCTCCAGCACTGTGTGTTGCCAATCAACAGGGCCCTTTGTCATCTCCTTTGTGAGGTTGTTTTATCAGGTCAGCCTTCACTACTTCGTCCCATGTCTTCCTAGGTCTCCCTTTTCCATGGGTTCCATTTACTTCAAGTGCTCAGCACTTCTTTATACAAGTAGCATCCTCCATACACATCACATACCCGTACCAGCGTAATCTTGGCTCTTGCATATAACATCTGATTCCTCTTATACCCAGCTTTTCTCTCAGTTCATTTGTACTCTGTCGCTCATGCACACACACATTACACATCCATCGAATCATGCTTACTTCATTTCTTTCCAGCCATAGCAAATTTTCCGCATTCAGGGCCTACATCTCACTTCCTGCAGTATTGCACTTCGTACACAAGCATCATACAATCACCCCTTCACCCTGAGAGAGATACCCTTTGTTGCCAGCAGAGGTAATAGCTCCTTGAATCTTTTCCATCCTGTTCTTACTCTGGCGATTATGCTTTCAGAATGCTCTCCCCCACTTCTAATGAGGTCACCTAGGTAGCAAAAGCTGTCAGCAGCTTCCAGTGAACCTTCCATGCATTTGAAAGAAGTTATTTCATGTGTATTCTTAATAACTCCTCCTTTGCATCTACCACATACAAAGTTTACCTTCTCTGTCAGTCTGCCTCCAATTCCACTACATCTCTTATGCACCCATAGTTTACACTGGGTACACCTTATAGAATTTCTACCTGCTCCTTTTCTGCATATTGAGCATGGCCATTTCCCTGATGGTAGCAGGCTCCTGTCTTCCTTTCTACAAGCCAAAACTTTAGTCTTTGCTAAGTTCCCCTTGAGGCCCTTCATTTCCAGGTTTTCTCTCCATGTCTGAAATTTCTTCTCCAGGTCTCCTACCGATTCTGCTATAGAAACTAGATCATCAGCATAAAGGAGTTCCCATGGACAACTGGTCTTAAACTCTTCTGATATGGCCTGGGGCACTATGATAAACAGGAGTGGGCTGAGAACTGAGCCCTGATGGACCCCTACCTCTGCTAAACTCGTCGCTGAACTCATTGTTAACTCTCACTTTGCTAACTGTATCTCTATACATGGCATGTACGACCCTTACAAGCCATTCACCTACCTCTAGTTTCCTTAACACCCACCAGATCATAGAGCATATGACCCTGTTGAAGGCCTTTTCCAGGTTGACAAAAGCTTAGTATTTCTCCTACAGCTGTCTCACTATGAAGATGGTATCAGTAGTACTGCTTCATGGTATGAAGCTGAACTGCATCTTGTCGATGCTAATTCTGCTCCTAATCAATTGTGCAATAACTCTTTCAGTAATTTTCATTACTTGGTCCAAAAGTTTGATGCCTCTAGTTTCCTCTTTCTAGTGCCTCAACTTTGTCCCTGAAGCAGCTAACAATGATATTGCTGTGCCAGTTATTGAGTATGACACCTTCCTGTATCACCGGGTTGACTATGCGATTAACTAGCAAATACCCTACTTTGCCTGATATTTTAAGCATCTCGGCAACTATCTCTGATGGGCCAGCTACCTTCCCTGCTTTCATATCCTTAATCACTCTGGAGACCACACGGCTGTCAACTTTAAGGGTTTAGGGGGTTTCAATAGTTGAAGTCGATAGGCCGATGTTTACGATGTCGAGAGAAGAAATGCAGAGAGAAAAGGAAAGCGTATAGTTGACGTGTCGCTGTCAGCTAGAAACAGATAGATTGATAGCATTGAGACAGCGACAAAAGAAAGAGCGTAATTAATGCGCGTCGAGTTTTAGATAGACTAAAAGCTGTACGTCAAATAAGACAGGGTAAGAATACCACGCTGTCGTGTTAGATGGATTAATAGAAGTGAGACTGCGACAATTAGAGAAGGAACGAGTAAGTCTATGTACAATAAGTTTATTT
>JAOPJM010420442.1:0-11252 GCA_027124095.1 Muusoctopus leioderma | reverse complement strand
CCTCAATCATCTGATCTTCCCGCTGCAGAACATTGGCAAACTTTCTTCTCTCTGCTGCTCCCCTTGCTATGTATACCCGACGCCTAGCCTCTCTCCTTGCTACTTGGTAATTCTCTTTGCTACCCCCTTCCTTCCAGTCCTTCCAAAAATATATGCAAGAATGGTGCAGACGCTCAAATATTTTAGATTGCGTTCAGGAAAAAGCTGAATGTGAGATCACATTCACTAACTTTTTCCACTAGAATACTGCTCCTGCATGTGGGATGGTGCTACTGCTACACATACAAGCATCCTAGACCACATGCAAAAAAGGCCACCTGACTTGCACAAAGTTGCTAACCAACAAGCACCAACCTTTGGCTCACAGACATGTTATCTCCTCATTCTGCCTTTTCTACAACTACTACAGTGGTCTCTGCTCCTTGGAGGTGTGCTACTTCCACTCAGGCCCTCTCGACTCACTTGTCCCTCTTCCTCTCATCACCCAAATTGTGTCCACCCTTCAGGCTCTGAATTAACCACTTCACCTAGTTCTTCCTCTCCAGAATTCCCCCTCTGCCTATGATTCCCCTGCAGCTGTCCAAGAGGAAAATTAACTGTATCGACCCCACCTGTCTCGTAGGGCCTGTGAAGGCCATAGGCACTGCCCCTTCCTCCAGACTAACTATCAATATCAATCTAGTCAAGTTATTCACATCAAACAATCAAAAAGAGTATACAATGTCTATGGGCACTGCCCCACCTTCTCAAAGAAAAATCAAACAAAACAAATAAACAAAAACTAATGAATTTAAAACACTAACTGAAATGTGTTTTATGCAATTAGGGGTGTTGTTGAGTAATCTCAGCTCTGCTTCAGCAAATCTATAACCACAGAACGTTTTTTTTGTTATTTAGTCCAAGGAAGACGGACACTGTATATAGTGTTTGCAGGTCTTTTCAGACTGATGGATCTAATAAATGCTCAGGTTGATGCCTGTAGGAGGAAAATAAATGTAGGTAGGGAGAGCATTCTGCAGAGGAAATGTTTAGTACAGGATTTGGGGGTAAGTCACAGGATAGTGAGAGGAGGAGAGGTGAGTACATCGGTGGGTTAAACAGCTTATTAATTCAGAGGAGCAGAAACTGTTGTATTAGTGGTCGAAGAGATAGAGTGAAGACACAGTATATCAATGTAATTATGGTTGTAGTGTTGTTCAGCCCAAGATCAGTCCTGATTGAGCAGACCTATGATCAAAGGCATTGCACTTTTGATCAGCTTGTCTTTTAGTATATCTAGAACAAGACTGTCCAAAGTGTCCTTCCTGTTTTAAGATAGTAAGGTGTGATTTGAGGGAATTTGGCCACTATTTCTAGCAAGTCAAGTGACTGCATAGAGGTTAATGGTGTTGGCCAACCAGTCAGCTAGGCTATTTTGGGGGATCTGGTCTAGAATCCTGTCCCATATATATGAGCAGTACCCTAATGTAGGTCACACTTGTTGCTTGTAAAAGATCAGCAATGTTCACAGCTGAAGTATTTTCAATAATTTATAGATTAAATTTCAACTTTCATCTTTCCATATAGATTAACATTACCTTTTAATCAACAAAGTGGAAACCAGTATTTGTCATTTCAGTCACATTATGGCAAAGTGGGGGTGATACCTTTGTTCTGAATTTGGCATTTTAATTTTTATTGGATTAGTCTGGATAAAGGGGCTATGACCATGGCCTTCACAGGCCTCTAAGACCAGTGAGATTGAAGTGGTTAATGTTATATACTTTAGAGGCGAACATGCAAGTCAGATAGGCTTCATACTCACCAGGAAGCAGGATAGAAAGATGGCTGTAAATACCAATTCTTTCCCTGGTGAAGAATGTACTACTCAACATATAGTGATTAGTGACATCAGGGTAAGAGCTAAACAGACACAGAGACACAAGGCAATCTGGAGAAAGACGGTATGGAAGCTGAAAGATCTTTCGGCTATATTTAGGTTCAAAGAAGTACTAGGTAAAAGGAGATAGAGACCTATAATATAGGAGACAACCTGCTGTGAGCCACAGAATAGATCTGTAGATGGAGCAAGGTTCCAGCCAGGCGGAAGGTGACATGGTGGTGGAATGGTATGTTAGATAGAGCCATAAAAGCTAAGAGATAGGACTGGAAAGAATGGAAGAAATGGAAGTGGGGAGAAAGGAAATACTCTAGAAAGAAACAACTATAAAGGCATCAAACTGATGAACCAAGTTATGAAAGTAACAGAAAGAGTTATGGCACAACTAATTAGGAATAAAATTGGCTTAGATCAGATGCAATTCGGGTTTGTGTCAAGATGGGGTACTACTGATCCCCTCTTCATAGTGTGACAAATACAGGAGAAGTTCTTAGCTACTATACCCAGCATGCGTTGACCTGGTGAAGACCTTTGACAAGGTACTCCACTCTGTAGTCTGGTGGTTGCTAAGAAAACTAGGTGTAGGTGAATGGTTTGTGAGAGCCGTGAAAGCTATGTGCAGAGATGCTGTAAGCAAAGTGAGAGTTAGTAACAAATTTAGCAATGAATTTAACATGCAGGTAGGTGTCCATCAGGGCTCAGTTCTCAGCCCCCTCCTGTTTATTATAATAGTTTTCCAGGCAATAACAGAAGAGTTTAAGACTGGCTGCCTGTAGGAACTTCTGAATGCTGATGACCTTATTCTCATAGATGAATCTGTTGAAGAATTAGAGAAGAAATTCAAAACATGGAAGCAAAGCCTAGAATCAATAGGCCTTAATGTAAATCTAGCATACACACAAGTCTTAGTTAACTGGAAAGAAAACAGGACTCTACTGCCATAAGGGAGGTGGCCATGCTCAATATGCAGAAAAGGGGTAGGTAGGAACTCTCTACTGTGTACCCATTGCAAACTATGAGTGTACAAGAAATGCAGTGGGATCACAGGCAGGCCGATTTCACTCATTTCAAGATCAGAAAACAAACATATAACTAAGCATGTTACAGGAATGGTCATGGAATTAAACTTTCTCACCATCATCATAGACAATACTTGCCAGGTTTCTGACCTGGTGTCTAACTGTTTCTACCTTTTAGGGTTTCTTTAAGAAAGCCTTATTGTTTTAGAATAAATCTATCTTATTCAAAACCCTTTCCTGACACATTCTACAAACCTTTCTTCATTTACACACCATTACATCTTACAAAAACAGCTCTTCTTGAATACCATCTTTTCACTTCTTGGTATCAAATCAATTATAAAAATAAAAAATAAATTATTATGAATGCTAAACTATAATTTTTTCTATCATAAAAAATAAAACAGCTAGAATTGAGAATAGTGAGCCAATATTTACTAATAGAAATGAGGTGCATATTTAAAGTTGATCTAATACTCCAATATACTCTAAATTAAACAAATTACAATAATCAAATTGAATGGGGACAGTAAATGCATAGACTTCATTTTTGTCGGATGCTAATAGACTCCCCTATTTCGATGCATTAAACTTGTTATACAATAATTGCGTTTAATTATTTTTCTCAGAAATATGGATTGACCGAATCATATTATTACTAACATATTATAGACACCGTAATGCTAACCATTCTCATTAAATCAAATTGGGAATTTTTATTGCGTACAGTTTCTACTTTAAACTTAAGTCGTTAAGTAAAACTATAGCACAAATAAGTTTTAAAATTAATACAGTCACATTTTCAACGTTAGACCACAAACACTAATTTAGATTATATTAGGGTTGTGCATCAGAAGATATTTAACTTGTGCATCTTAGTTGCTTAAGTAACAATGTTGTAGCATTTAATGTTTGTGTTTTGTGGTTTGGTTTAAAATGAAATCAGGATTTATAGAGAAAGGTTCACCCATTGAAATCTGCCATATAATTTACTGCTCATCTTCCAGGATTAACCTAAATGTCTCCAATACGTCGGCGAGCAGTAAATACCAAGCTTTAGGTAAAATAATAAATAGTGGAACCCTTGTATTCATTTTGATTACTCTCAGCCCCCGCAATAGCTGATACATTGGTCATTCAATTATGCAGTTGGGCCCATAAAAATAATTATAATTCGATAAAATAGCTAGGTTTTTTTATCTAGGTTCCCTTTATGACATAGGTTCTGCACTAGCTTAATCCTGCACTGAGCCAACTTCAAACTATGTTAGAACAAATGAATACAAAGCAAAGCAGTAGGACTAAAAATGAACATAAAAAACACAAACTAAATAATGTTCAACACACTAATAGATGAAGTTCCTGATATTAAAGTTGAAGAAGGATCCCTTCAAATAGTAAACATACCTTGGGCAACGTATAACAACACAACCAGGGATATAAAAAGAAATAAAAAGGCAAATTACCTTGGGCTGGCAAGCCTTCGGGAGTGCAAGCTCCATTTTTAAAAGCAAAATGTCTCTAAGCCTTAAAAGAATTTACAATCAATATGTCATCCCAACAATTTATTATGGTGCAGACATATGGAACCTTGCAAAAGACCTAACAAGCAAACTAAGAACAGCCCAACATACTCACAAACGCATCATGCTTGGAATAACGTGGAAAGACCATAAATCAATGAAATGAACCCCAAAAGAAACCCAAACTAAATGACATTGTCAAATTCATAAAATCGCTGAAATGGAATTGGGCTGGATGTACAGAGGACGAGTGACAACAAGTGGATGTAAAAGCTGATAGACTGGGTCCCGAGAGACTACAATAACGAACAAAATAGAGAGATAGATTTGACAAAAATTGGAGACTGGGCACCCAAGATGAAAGTTATGGAGAGTAAAGTGGGAGGCCTTTACCTAGCAGTGGAAGAGCAATGGTTGATTTGATTGATTGATTGATTGATATTATAACGATATATATTAAAAAATAGAAAGAAAATGAAAATTTTATTACAGAGAATCTATCTGATCATTCAAAATAAAGCATCCATGGTGTGTCCTTCAGTCCTCTTACGCTACTTAAATTCTGCCAAATACCCTGACAATATGTTGGTCCTCATCTTGTAATGGCTATGCATACTCATTTTCGCCATTTGTCACGTACTCTTCGCATGATTTCTAGTGGCCTCTCCCACTGGATCAACAAAGTTGGCCTGGTTATTAACTGTGCGATGGCTGTACCCAACCAATTGAAGATTACGGTATACTGTCCATTTTTCAGAGCATATAGTGGTGCCCGGCAAGGTATAATCAAACATTCTTGGCAACAAAGTTGCTGCATCCCTGTGGAACTTCTAATAAAATACGGTACTTTCCTGTTATCGACAGCCAATTTTGTTTTTACTAAAGGATTAGGTTAAGTTAGGGTTAGGGTTGGATTAGGATTAGATTAAGTTAGGTTTAGGGTTAGTAAAAAAAAATTGGCTGTCGATAACAGGAAAGTACCTAAAATTATATACCCAGATATAACTTTCAACATCCCAATCACCCACTTCTCTCGTATCACACATCCAACGGGATACTTCTTGCAAAGACACTCTCATCGCAACAACGACAACAACACCAATCTATCTCTACAATGACTCCTGGTCCACCAAGTTATATTGAGTTTTGTAGGATCCATTGGGAGACAATTTCACGAAGGTGACACTATCACTTAACCACTGCTTCTGAAGTCAAAGCACATTCACCCACCAGAAACTGTTGAGTGGCTACATCCTTCCGAGAAGTAGAGCAAGTCCAGTACTTGGTGAAAACTCAGTTTGGAACTTTCGAAAAAAGTTCCCAACAGTCTTTGCATGGACACCTCCAAATTCGTCTTTGTAATTCCATGTGCATTAAATAATCGCAATTGTAATTCCTTTTGTAATGGAAGAAGACATTGAAACTGTAGGAAATTCACATTGTCCTCTTCCATCACCAACGTGAATTAGAAATAGCAACCGAATCTCCCTTAAATCACACCCTACCGTCTTAAAAAATAACACGTTGGATAATGTGGTTCTGGGTTTCTTGCACATAGGTAAACGACGGGATGGTCACAGCTAGAATGCCTTTAATCATAGGTCTGCTCGATCAGAGTTGGCCGGGGGTTAAACAACAGCAGCAACAACAGATCGTCGATGGTTTGCAGAAATTTTTGAAACGGTCCATTCATAATAAATCTTTCTAAATAATGATATTGATACAGGGAAAAAGAAGAATTAAGTGGTTCTTCTGAGTAAGTACTTTCGAGTTTTAGTATCAATATTATTATCATTTTTAATATATATTGTTTTAAATATATATCGTTTTAATGTATATTGGAAAGAAGTGAGGCGGGTACATTCGACTATTTTCAATCGAAGAAAGGAAGGGGTGCACATTTTCACTATTGGCAGTGATGGTGGCGGGGAAAGGCGAATAAGTGCCGGGAAATGTATATCGATTGAATTAAAACAGCAACGAAAAACAAAATCAATACGATACGAAATTCGTGCTTTAAAGTATTTAGTGCCAGGTTTCATTAGATTTCCCCCCTAATTCCTTAAAAAGGAAAACTGTTGTATAAATGAGAATGGGTGTATATTAAACGCAAATTACAATAAGAAAGGAACTATTTGGTTGAAGTTTAGAAGTTGTCAGTTCGAAACAAACGAATAACGTTTCATATAAAAGCATTTGATTTTATGTAATTTTTATGTTGTGAAACAGCTGTATTTTTGTTTGCTGTTGTATGGTAATAGACATATATATGTGTGTACACATAAGAAATGAAGTAAACGCAAATCATGGTAAGTTAGAGAAGATGGAAGAGCGTTGATGATTTTAGTTCAATAAAAAACACAGATAAATAAAAATTGAAAAAAGAGCGTTGTTAAGCCAAAATAGAATGACAGATATTAACTTACTTACATGTTTCCTTGCTATTCTGAGTATCATCACTGCAGATATTATTTGCTTGGCTTTCTTGCACGTCAACCTTCCCCTGTGTTTCATGATCATCACTTTCCATGGCATCTTCTTTAACATTCTTATTTTCCGTGCTTGTTGCAGTAGGGTTGGTTCTTTTCCTAGTCTTCCTATTACCAAGAAACCATATTCTCTTGATATTACGAATAGTGTACATAGCAGATATGACCATAATGACTATTGTAGCTAATATTGACAAGCAGATTATGTAAATATTTCCGTATGGACCGTTTTCCGACTCACTGACGCCACTTTTAGACTCCATCTTATTCTTTTATATAGTAATAATTTGAAAAAAATAAAAATATTCTCCCCGTCCAATATCAGTTAAATTGTCACAATGTAACCAGATGCAACAGTAAATTTGTTTGGAGCATTGTTACAATGAAAACGTGAAATGTGAACAATTATCAGGCGGAACGAACCAAAATCAGTATTATTCAAAAGCAATACTCTGTTTACTTCTTATTCAGTTGGCAGTACGATGTCGAGTCATTCTGGTGAGATATTTGTCAAAATTACGTATTTAAACTCGGTCGCTGAACGTTTATCTGTTATTTATATTTTAATTTTCTTTTTAAATTTCATTTGATAATGGTTTCAAAACAATGAAAAAACTTACTATAAGTTGCTATATACAATTGTATTACCAATTCACATGTGCGTATAAAACAATATAGCAAAGCTGTATTTCGGATAATTAAAGGAGTTGATCTTTGGTGTATAGATACATGACTAAGTGGTCAGTTAAGCAATACAATTTCACATCCTAATGTATAACGTAAATAAGGTACCACTAAACTCGTGGTTTTTTTAAATTTTTGTTTTTCCGCCTTCATGCAATTGTTTCATCGGTATTTTGTGTGTAACCTTTATTATACTAAGGGTTCACGAAATTCTTCTCCTGGATCACCGAAAGTGTGCACCCACCGTAGTCTGGCTCATTAAGCTTGTTGATAGCATTTAAAAATTGCTTTTCAGAAAATTTTTGTTTCGCTAATCATCAATATTATGAATGTGTAACAAATTTCTGCTCCAACTGGATGGTTATAAACTTATCATCGGCAGTATATGGTTATCACCTATTGATTACGAACCAACGAGATGGCCTCTACGTGGTCACTCGACTTGCTAGAAATAGCTGCTAGATCTATCTCAAATCACACCCTACCGTCTTATATAAGGACAGGACATAATGTAGTCCTACACACCCATAAAAAGACGAGATGGTCACAGGTGGAATGCCTTTAACCATAGGTGTACTTTATCAGGGTTGATGTGGGGCTAAGCAACAACAATAACCTATTTATTAGTATCTATACCCGCTAAATTGCGCCGGGACATATCAGTTTGTATGTCCTCTATTGTTAATTTACTTTTTGTCAAAGTTAATTATATAAACACTTTGCTAAATGGCATGGTTTCCTCAACCTGCTTTGGTTTCGTCGTTGAATTTAGATATACATGTTAAATGATAAACTGCCGCTTAGTTTCACACACCAGTTGGCTTATTTTAAATCAAAAGCGAATTCTGAGATTGGGCTTTTTGTTTTGTTTTGTTTTGTTTTGATTTGAGTTGGTCTCAACACTTTAAGTATTTGATTTCTTGTATACTTTCTAGTTAACCTTTTAACAGTGGCGTAGCAAATGGACGGTCCACTCCGGGCGGCACTTTTTAGTTTAAGTATGTTTGATGTGTATCAGGCTGTGTTTTTCGTGATGGGGGAGGGTGGGAAAACTGAAGGACCGCTCCAGGCGGTACAAAGTTTAGCTACATCACTACCTTTTAATGCTCTTTGCATTTAATATGTTAGCACTAACTTACTTATTTTTTCATATAGTTTACATTTTATTAGTTTAGCTTATATGAAGAGTAAATAAAGTACATTGAATTTTTTATTTCCATTGATTGATTTCCTTATTGGCAATCGAAGTCGTTCGGTACAAGGGAGGTAATCATTAACAGATAAGAATTTGATTATTTACTACTAGAAAAATAGTGACTTTGATCGTTCTGATTCTATATGAAGACACGTGGGTGTAAGCAGTCGTTGTTACTTCACTCGCCAGAGATAAACTAAACTGTTTCATCTCTCACACTAACACTTTTCACCTTGTATTATATCCGGCACTTCTCTCAGCTTTCGAGACATCTCTACGCTACATATCCATCGATACCAAGTCCTATCTCAACTACCCCCCCCCTCCAATCCTCAAGCCCCTTCTCGCAACTTCGTGTTTGCCGACTTGGCAGCAGAAATTTCTTCGATCGGTTGTAGTTATGGCACCTCACCGAACCAGAGCCATCAGCCACATCGCAACACTCTTACAGGGCACACGCACACCTGAAGACCGAATCGCCATCTCTTTTACCTTTCGCACAGCCTCCTATTTTAACGAACACTTCCCCATAACTTCCGCTTTCTAAAATCTGACACTGTAACATCCACAATCTTCAAAAGACACCGAAATCTCTGATCTCTTAGTTAGCAGCTCTCTGACCCCAGCCACACGCAGCCAGGTTCTTTCAATTGTTCTCGTCCCATATGTCACACGTGTCCCTTCATCTCAAACACCACAACCATAACTGAACTTGTAAATCCTATGTACATTTCTACTCAGTAATACAACATCAATGAAATACATATGAAACTAATATAAGACTTCTTTAATTCTGGTGTGGAGTATTGAGTGTGTGTGGGTGTGCATTTTTGAGTTTATGTGCTTGAAATTTTAGTTCTTATGTGTGTATGTTCTTGTATGTGTATGTGTGCACATTTGTTTGTTTCACTATAGTATTGTGATTTCATTAATATTATATCTACTTGATCATAAATTCAATAGAAAACCCATCCAAGTGTGTTGTGTCGCCTATTCAACTGACCAGTACTCCCTTTCAACAACCTTCTTTCCCCATTCACACTCCTATCACTAACTGTCAACCTTATTTCTGAGAATTCTATTCTTTACTGAGAGACTTTGATTTATATTAATAGATTGTATTCACTAACATTTAGTTCATTTCAGTGGTTAGACAAACAAAATGGAAAATAGAAACTCTGTGTTTTATATTAATAGATGTGGTCATGTCACACTTGTCTCCTTCAACAGCACAAAGATAATCACTGCACATATCAAGAAAACAATACTGTACCCCACCCCAACATAAACAAGATGCAAATAGAACCCTCAAATTCGCTACAAATGCTAGGCCTCACCATCACTAATGATCTATCCTGGTGATATCAAATCCACAACATAGCAAAGACTTCATTATAAAGACTGGCCTTCAAAGTGAAATATTTCCAGACCTCTACAACTACTAACCCTGCACACATCACAAGTGAGATTCACAAAGGAGTACTGCTCCCACATCTGGGATGGTGCTGTTGCTACCCATATAGACATCCTAGATCGCATAAAAAAAAAAAAAAGACCATCTGTCTGATTGGTATGAAGTTGCTCGCCAACGCATTCCAACCTCTGGCCCACAGATGTGCTGTCTACTCTCTCTGCCTTTTCTACCATTACTATAATGGTCTCTGCTTCTCAGAGCTGGCTGGTCTTGTGCCACTTCCACTCAGGCCCTCCTGACTTACTCATCTCTCCTCCTCTCATCATCCATATTGTGTCCAACCCCTGCAGGCGCCACACTAACCACTTCACCAAGTTCTTCCTCTCCAGAAGGTGAACCCTCTGGAATTCCCTCTCTATCCTTGTTTTTCCTGTGAAGGGCCATGGGCACAGCCTCTTCATCCAGACCAAACCATTAAAAAATAAAACAAAACAAAAAAACCCCCAAAACACTAGTTTTATTTTCCTCTCCAATATCTTCTCCCTCTCTCTCTCTCTCTCTCTTTTCCATCCAATTTCAATCGCTATTTTATAATTTATAGCAGGGCTCGAGAAACTTTTCAATCTGAAAAGCCATTTTTAGCCCAAAAAAACAAAACAACAAACAAATAAATAACTGAGACTATTGGAACTGCATAATTTATTATAAACAAAAACACATACAAGAAAACATGAGTTTCGCTAACTTTTTCTTAATGTGCGTTTTAGCTTTGAATCTTATCAATGTCAAGTCCTGGAAATAATAAATGAGTAAAAGAAGTACAACAAAATAAAATTTTCAGAGCGCCTAAGAGCTGCAGGTTCCCGAACCCTGATTTAAAGTTATTTACTTGTACTTGTTAGATGTCGTTTGCGAATTGGCAGAGTCATTAGCGTGTCGGACAGAATACCCTACGGTATTCTTTCTGTCTTACTGCACTCTGAGTTCAAATCCCGCCGAGGACAACTTTGCCTTTCATCCTTCCGGGGTCGATAAAATAAAGTACCAGT
>JAOPJM010420341.1:0-11253 GCA_027124095.1 Muusoctopus leioderma | reverse complement strand
TGATATCTTTGTTGAATGGAGCATTAAACCATATTTTTACTCTAGTCCTTTGCCTTATCTTTCTAATATTACTAGATAATTGCTTAATGACACACGTGGGACGAAGAAAGTACAAATATGGTGGTACGAGAGATGTCATGTTTGTTATCTAATGATGTATTTGAATGTTTAATGTAAAATATATTTATGTTATTTCAAAGGGGAACGAAAATGTTATATCAGTGTTGATTGTAAATTTGCATTATGTGTCAAATTAAGGAGAAATTACAATAGATATTACTGGGACAAATTAATTAAAAAATAACTGATTAGGCTTCATTATATTCATCTGGGAATAATTTCAGAAAATAAACCGCGAGTTAGATGTTTAGGACAATTAGAATACTGGACTGCTACAGGCCGAGTAGAATATTCTGTTGACATGCGTTAAACAGAAACAACTTCTTTTACCATTAGTTCTCATAATATAACGGTGGAAGGGAAACATTTGGAGGACAATATAATTATCTGGTATATGTTTAAGATTAATAATAAAAAAAGATATATGTAATTGGGAAGCGGTATATACCACTTCTTTGAAAAGATCCTTCAATTTGACTTCAGTTCCTGTATTAAAATAAAAGACACGTGCTACTGGTAACATGTAATCCAGTACAACCTGTTACATGGTCCGGTCGTCGGCGACTAAACCGGCATCCCCACCAGGCTAGCCTGGTGGGGAGGGTTACTAGAAACCCAACAGGGCAAAAAACAAGACCTGTCAAAAGGACGGATGAACCCAACTTAAGGTCAACGAATATCTAGCAACAGTGCGCGGGTACATAGAATTCCTTGAGATGGTGAACGAGTGCGCTGTAAACCCACTGGATTAGTGGATTTATCTCTGAAATGGGATTGAAATTCTGTGTATGTTTCATTTACTATAATCAACTTCATGCACAGGAAGTTATAACAACCACAAACGGAGGGCTGACCTTTCGGTGATGGTTGTTGCCACTGTGGTGGTTGGGATATCATGCATGTCTGTGACAATGAAATACCGCCACTTCCATAGTTTCGTCGCATGGCAGGTGTAGTATAGGCGGGAGCAGTTGCAATTCTCGTGTCACCCATGTGGCTTGCATCGTCCGTTGATGCGGCTCTCTACGAAGTGTCATCTGTCTCTAAGAAGTGATTGTACTTGGACTTGGGTTCGCTTCCATCAATAGAGAGAGAAAACTCCGTATACGAACTCCTGCTGTCCTGTGGTCCCCTGTAGTAGGGAAGGACTAGGAGATGGAATACACTGATATAAAACCTGAGAGTTTGGTGTGGTCCGGTCGTCTCGTTGTATGTGCCATCGGAAAATTATTGCCTCACTCAAAAAGTGGATTGTGTGCAGTACAAGCTCAATCCACTATAAATAAACTCATGCACAGGTACCCTTTGTGTCATTCTCATTTTTTTCTTCTCTTGACACATATCTCAGGGTGGTTATACCCTATCACAGGGTCGGAGGCCTCAGCCACGACCACCATTCCTTGCCAAACATTGCAGTCTCATGCTGCAGCCGTACACTCCGCCAGGGTCCTCCCCGTACAGTCCTTGAGGTCATCACTCCATCTTCGTCCTTGTCACCCGCGAGCCCGTTTCACGACCACCCAGCCCCCGAGGATGCGGGTGCAGAGGTTCTTCTGGGCCCTGATAACATGGCCAAAATATTGCAGTTTTCCCCTTCTGACCATCGTCACTAACTTTCTTTCCGTTCCTATCTCCTCCAGGGCTGAATCGTTCGTTCTACGTGGCCGCTCAACTGATCCACAGTGCTAGCCTGTAGCACGTCATCTCGAACGCCCTCAGTCACTTGCTGTCAGCCACCCTTAGAGTCCATGCTTCACACCCATACAAGGCTGCTGGCCAGGTAGCTAATTTTCAGAAAGAAGCACCCTCATATTTGTAGACAGTTTAAATATTTTAACTTTGATCCAAAGCGATAATGATTTAAGGTAAGGCTCACACAAAGGAAAATTACATTTTGTCTTCACTGTAATTTGAACTCGCACCCACAAAATTTGACTTCCTCTTTAAATTAAATTAAATCAGCTCATACGCCATTGTTAGTATCTGACTTGCAGATTGTACTAGCTTAATCAGCAGCAGCTTTACGAAAACTCAACGAATTAAACAGATAAAATATGAGAGAAAGAGTGGGAGATAGAGAGAAGGGAAAGTATGAGATAAAGAGGGTGAGATAGAGATAGAGAGAAGGGAAAGTATGAGATAAAGAGGGTGAGATAGAGATAGAGAGAAGGGAAAGTATGAGACAAAGAGGGTGAGATAGAGATAGAGAGAAGGGAAAGTATGAGACAAAGAGGGTGAGATAGAGAGAAGGGAAAGTATGAGACAAAGAGGGTGAGATAGAGAGAGGAGGGTGAGATAGAGACAGAGGGGAAAGTATGAAACAAAGAATCTATAAAACAAAGAGAAACAAGTGCAAACTTTTGATTGGGGAGTGTTGCGAAATGGACCATGAGTGGCAGCGAATTGACTTTGTAAACAGGATTTTAAATGAAGCATTAGCCTCTTTTGACATTCTTAAGGGTAGGAAATGAAAGGCTTATCAAAGAACTCTGTGTTCATATTTTAGGAAGGGGCACGAGCCTCATTGGTGGATGACACACAACATCATTGCAGAACTAAAATTGTGACCACCACCACCAAAGTTGAACGATATCAACACTGTTACAGTATAACAATTGTATTATCGACTTCGTCTACGAATCAATTCGTGAGTACGCAATTTATTTACAGTGATTTTTTAATAAGTCATGTAGTATTTTATTAATTAAGTTATTTATTTTATATCGACAATATAATAATTATCGTGGGTTATTTTTCGTGTCACGCAAAGCGTCCTGACTGATTTCGAATATCTTTGTGTATAACGTAATTGTTAAGTAGAATTTACTTAACAATAGAAATCACGAATGTTTTGAATTTTTATTAAAAAAATAATTCGACTTGCCAGATTTAGTGAATAGACATGATCCGTATATATAGCATCTGTTTATATACAAAACTTTGTAGAGGTACTCCCCGAATTACGACCTTGTTCCGTTCCACCCAACCGGTTTTAAGTTGATATGGATGTAACTTGAAGACCTATACGTATTTGATAGTTCTTTTGTGGCTTATATTCATTACTAGTATGCATTGTACTACGTAATACATTTTATCTTCTTTATGGATTATTATATATAGTTACCAATATCTTTTACTTATTCTCTCTATAATTTGTTTATTCTGTTTTGAAGTCATTGAACCAACCATTGTTTGCTTGAAAGTTTTCTTTGTAGATAACTTTTATTTCTACTTCAAAATCTCGAAAATACTTCTAGACCTAGCTTGCATTGTTAGTAGGATTATGGCTACACGTTTTTTTTTATCTGGTCTTCCATCCAGAGCATCAACAATTTCTTCATTTCCTGGACAGGTCCTTGTCGCTTCTGTTTTTATTGTCGACCACTTAGTTGCCAAATCCATTACTGCGTCCAAGACACTTTTCTTGTTCTTAAGAATAATGGAAAGAGTTGAATGGGACAACTATAGACCACGTGCGATCGCATTTACTTTTGCCTCCATCATATTGACTAATTATTTTCATTTTAACTTCCTTTGTTTCTTGTCCAATGTATTGGTAGTTGGAGAAATTCTCCTTTTGCATGAAACTAAGCAAAATACTTGCAATATAACTGCTGAAGTATCACTGATAACGAGAGATAACGCGATGTTGCTGCTCGGGAAAACTATCGTACACTAAACAGGAACGTTTGAATTTGTTTTACACATAGTCGTAACGGGTCGGTCGTAATTGCGAGTGGTCGTAGGTACAAATACACACGTATACCCACAACTACACACGTATACCCAAAACTACACACCGAACCAACGTGTAAGACTCCAAGTAGTTGCTACACCTGTTAGAAATAGCAGCCACATTTCCTTCAAATCAAAACCTACCACCTTAGAAAAGGACACGTTTGATAAGTTCCTCTCTGACTTATTACAAAATTTGGGCAAACTGACCAGACAGCTGATCACCAGCAGGTTGGACCCTCGTGTCTGTAGTTAGTTTAAAGATTTGAATTTTGGTCCAAAGCGATACAGATTTAAGGCAAGACTCATAAAAGAGAAAACTACATTTGGAGTTGAGCGAAATTTGAACTCGCACCCACAAAATTTGACTTCCTGCTTAAATTAAATAAAATCACATATTGCGTCATTTTCAGTAGCTGACTTGCAGGTTGTACTAGCTTAATCAGCAGCAGCATTACAAAAGGCCAATGATGGACATATCAAGGAAAGAAAGTATGAGACAGAGAGTGAGAAAGAAAGCAAAGAGAAAGTATGAAACAAACAGTGAGAGAGAGAGAGAGAAGATAAATATATCGATAGAGAGAGAGGGGACAGACAAATAGATCGAGAGAGCAATGAGAAAGAAAGGCTGGATGCAGCAAGGCACCACAACTTTCAATGAGGAGCAGGTAGAGAAGTAAAACACAAGGATTCAGCACTGTGGTGGCAACGGAGAAGCAGACGATAACTACATATAAAAGGAGGCGTTGGAGAAGATGGACAAAACCTTCTCATATATATATATACACACACACACACACACATGATACATTCAAACTAGTTTTTAACACCGTTAGGAAGAAACGTCGGAGTATACTGGACAAATTTCTTGGCATATTTATGGATGTTTATCTATCTAAGCGAGCAGAAAGGTGGTATGAAGCAAATATGTAATGTAATTGTATAGAATGTTGTTTCGACATTACTGGAATCAGTTAAGAGAAAATACTGGAAGGAACTAAAATAACGTTACCATTGATAACTATGTCAACGAAATTTAAAATCTAACGGCACGAAATTTGTGTACCTTCGTAAAAGATTTGTTGGTACTTTCCTGTTATCGACAGTCAATTTCGTTCTTACCTAAGGATTATGTTAAGTTAGGATTAGATTAAGTTTGGGTTAGATTTAGGGTTAGTAAAAAAAATTGGTTGTCGATAACAGGAAAGAACCGATTTTTTTTATCAAAGCGGTAAACATGAAATGTTTTGTAGCTAAAACCATAAAGTAGATGACCAGTGCGACAACAAATGTAATAGTACAATATATGTTAGGCTGGTTATGTAATTTAACATTTGAATGTTTAATGTAAAATATAGGACGGTGGTGTTGTGGGTTTCCTAAAGGATAATAAGAGGTTTACAATGCTTTGCTTTTTGGCGATGTTACGTTTTTGGAACCAAAAGTGAAACTGAGATCGGCAACTTTCGACAACTTTCGACAAATTTCGACACGTCAATGAAATTGTTTATATATTGAAATGAAAATACAAGACATACATACCTTTTTTAATAACGTGATATTTTTATTTTTTTATTTTCTAGGAATTAGATTCGGCAAATTGTTTATGTATTGAAATGAAAATGTGAATCATACATACCTGATGTAACCAAATGTAATGTGATTTTCTTTTTTTTTTAATAATGTGATTTTTGTGTTTTTTTAAATAACAATCGTTGAGATCGACAAATCTAAGTTAATACATAAACAATTCGTCATCGTGTTTTCCCAGGGACCCGCATTTTAACTGACTGCTGGCGGACGTATCAAAACTTGCCTGTCAACCATAGTATTTCTTTCGTTGATCCAACAGATCGATAGATTCACGCAAATATCATAGAAGGTGCATGAGCTAACATAAAGAGCAAGTACCGTGCCATGCATGGCACTTCGGATGACTTATTTAAAACGTACTTGCAAGAGTATACGTGGAGGCAAGCACACACAAAAGTCTTCGGACAATTTGTGAAATTTATCGGACATTATTTTCCAGTCTAATTCCTAAAAAGAAATCATGTTATTTAAAAAAAAAAAAAATCACATTAAAAAAACAAATCGAATCCAAAAAACCGGTATGTATGACCTGCGTTTTCATTTCAATACATAAACAATGCAGTCTGGAGGGAAGACAGTGTCCATCACCTCCGGGATTAGTGTGAGGGAGGGAGGGAGGGAGGAAGGAAGGTATCCTCAGACCGGAGACCTGGCCCGAATGCTCGCAACAGAGTGGACTTTACTAAAGGCAACCAAGAGCTAGATGGTGGTGTTAAACCGGGTGACGAATTAAGTCTACCACCCAAGGGTAGGCCGCGGCGGGATTTAAACTCGGAAAGCAAAGAGCTGGAATGAATACCAGAAGGCATCGCCTCCGATGCTTTGATGATTCTGCCAGTCCAACGCCAAAGACTGGTATATTCTTTACCTACGCCATAGCATGAAAAGAGAAGTTAACCCTGGCGCGATTTGAACTCCGGCAATGAGCCAGAATGAATACTGCCCCGGCATTCTGTCCGACGAGCTAACCACTCTGCCAATTCGCCGCGTATCATAAATAGTGTAATATGGCAATAATTCGTTGTATTTTTTTAACAATATAATGAATCCATCATTAATAAAATATATACACATGGGCGCAGGCATGGCCATCTGGTTAAGAAGTTAGCTTGGTAGCTACGTGGTCCCTGCTTCGATCCCTAACGGCGCGGCCGCTTGGCCAATTATATTTCGCTGTAGCTTCGAGCCTATGAGTGGAATGTTTGTTGAAGACAACTGTGCAGAAGCCCCGGTGTGTCGAGTCGCGTCCCTTCATATCACAAACCTTACTGAGCGATTCGTTAAATAGAGACTGATAAAATAAATTGCAGTCTGAAATAAATACTGGTGTTATCATGATCGACTAAAACTTTTGAAAGCATTGCCGCAGTCCAATCGTTGAAACCAGTAAAAAAAAAATAAAAAATAAATAAATAAAGCATTAAGAACTAATATGCAGCATATTCATAAATAATAAATATGTAAATGTAGTCTTTATGCAGTGTCAAAGTTTTGTTGTTGCTGTGGATTTTTTTGTTGTTATGTCAGTATAGCCGGCGTATCTTTGCTTGAAACCATTTGGAATACACAGGGGTGTTTCGTTCTGAAGTGTTAACTTAGTATATATTAGTAGTAGACATAAAGACATGAAGTGTTGTTTCCCATCAATTTATATTCATAGACAAGTATTAGTGTTTCTGATTTATCATGACTTTGAAGGAAACTTTATGCACAAGTAAAGTTCTTCGGTAAATGATACTGAGCTCTGCTGTTAAAATGTCTATAGCGACCGTCATTAGATTTAAATGATCGGGAAATGAGATATAAATCAAAGTCAACTGTTAAATGTCTACAATAATTGTTATATAAGAAGGTGCTTGGACTTCAGACATTAGAAAAGCTTCTCTGGAGTGGATTCAATAGACTATAACATTTCAGATTTATAAAAGCTATCATTAATCCTATATAAAAGCAATATACATTACATTATTCTGTGTTATGTCAGTGTTTTGATTTCCCCCAGACAGTAAACATCTCCAACAGTTTCGAATTTACAGGTAGAACCACCTTACTATTGCAAGAAACTGAGAGTATGTTCAGTTGTTCGATCAACTGAACTACCAGCTCATTGAATTAGCGTGTAAGTGGCTGAGTATTCCACAGACACGGGCAACCTTAACGCAGTTCTTGAAGCAGAATCAACGTGACACAATGTGACAAGGCTAGACCTTTGAATTACAGGTACAATATATCAGAGGAGCTTCTGTACAGTTTCCGTCTACCCAGTTTCACTCACAAGGATTGGTTTGACCTACGGTTATGGTAAAGGCACTTGACCAAGATACCCCTGAGTGAGATCGAACCCGCGACCTCGTGATTGTGAAGCGAACTTCTTAACCATTCGGTCATGACTGTAGGGTGGTGAGTCCTTCTTTTAAGTTATAACGCCACACAATGTCCATTCACAAAAAACAAACATATATATATATATATCGCTAGTTATCTAAGATCTAGCAGTTACGGTTAGAAAATGTTTTGGTTCTTTCGACAGCCATTTTTTTTTGTTTACTAAAGGATAAGGTTAAGTTATTAAACAAATAGGGTTAGTAAAAGAAATGGGGTTAGTAAAAGAAATGTGGCTGTCTATAACAGGAAAGTACCAATTTGTTTTTATCACTTAGGCACTACGTTTCCTCCTGACTATCAACCTTTTTCGAGGCCTCCGAGACTGGTGGGTGGGAGGGAGGGAGGAATGTATCTTCATACCGGAGACGTGGCCCCAATGCTTGCAACAGAATGGACTCCGCTAAAGGCACACAAGGACCAGGTGTTAAACGTGTGACACTTTAGTATACCACCCAAGTAGGCCACAGCGGGATTCGAACTCAGTCGGAACAAATACCACAAGTCAACCCGTGTGAGGCTCTGACGATCTACCACTTCACCGCTCAAGAATGGTTACCTTATCTACCACCGAAAGTATGAAAGGCAAAGTTGACCTCGCCGGGATTTGAACTCGGGGCGCATTGGAGTGGAACAAATACTTCTAGTATTCTATCCGACTCTCTAACAACTCTTCCAATTCGCCGATTTTATGACAACGCTTCGCTGATGAGATCAAATAAGATCAAAACATGTCCATACTGCTAAAGAACAGACTCTTTAATTAATTTTAATAAATTACAATTTCGGGGTTTGTCTCCCCTGCTGTTATATCTTTTAACAAAATTAGTCATTTACATAATAGTTCTCGTCACTAAGGGTGTGATTAAGATTTATTGGCTTATTACACCAAGTATGTTACCGCCCACTTTACTATTAAGTTTTCCTGGGTAATTTTCCACGGTCATTCTTCTGGTCTGGTGAGTTTGCAAGCAGACGAATTTTGATCCAGAATTCGCCTTTAATTATTTTTATTCCGTGCAAACACTTTGTGCCTTGTAAAATATAAAGATTCCTCGTGTAATTAAGAAACTATAGTAAAGATTCATTGTTTGGATAATATATAATCGGTAATTCAATGGCGTGCTTTGAATGCCAATACTTTGAATGCCAACTGAATTACTAATTACCTGTAGAAAATATTCAGTTTATTTCTTCGTCATATTCTTCCTCTCTGTTCATATGGTGAAGGCTAGTGATTAGGTGGTTGGCCTCATGATCGTAAGGTCGTGGTTTCGATTCCCAGATCGAGCGGTGCGTTGTGTCCTTGAGCAAGGCACTTTATTTCATGTTGCTCCAGTCTACTCAGCTGAAAAAGGTACCAGTAGTAGCTGAGGGTAAACCTTGCGACGGACTGGTGTCCCGTTTAGGGGACGGGATTGCACTCTCTGTCGCTTACCGCCACGGAAACCGAGATAAACTCCGGCCTAATGGGCCTATAGGCTCGAGTAGGATTTTAACCATAACATACTCATATGACTGACCAACATATTCATCTTCTTTGCGGAAGATCCTTGAAGAGGCTGAATCTGTGGTCCTTTTGTACGAACACTTAAGAGGATTTAGAATCTGCCCTTTGTATTTCATCTCATCTGAATCGATGAAGTAAGTACCAGTAATATATTACGATCGATTCAATAGACTTATTCATCTCCCGTACAAATTGTGTATTATAAACCTTCACTGATGTAAGAAATCGTTACTGTATTTTGTCTGTTCGGTATTTAGTTACGTACCGAGTTCAAATACCACTACAGTCGATGTTACCTTTCATCTTTCCGGGGTCGGTAAAATGAAACGGGGAGCAATATAATTATACTGCTCCCTAAAAGGCGGCAAATTGGCAGCATCGTTAGAACGATGAGTGGAATGCTTCGCTGTAATTGTTCCAGCTTTCTGCGTTCTGAGTTCAAATCTCACCGAGGTCAACTTTGTCTTTCATCCTTTCGGGGCCGCTAAGTAAAGTACCAGTTAAGTACTAGGGTAGATATTATTCAACTTAACCCTCCCCCATAAATTTCTGGTCTTGTGCCTATGTTAGAAACAATGCTACTGTTCCTTCGCACCACACTTTGTAATATTGTGACTCTAACAGAGATCCTTATGTTGGAGCATCGAACAAAATAACATTCGCTATTTATTTACGTCCCTTTACGTTATGAGTTCGAATCCCACTGTGGCCTACTCGAGTGTTAGACTTAAACCGGTTAAACACCACCACCTGGCCCTTTAGTGACTTTAGCGGAGTCCACTCTACTGCAAGCATTCGAGTAATGTTTCCGGTGTGATGATGATGCCTTGCCGCTCCCCTCCCTCCACGAGGTTCGGAGCCTCTGCGAAATGTTGATAGGCACTGTCTTTTCCTCTGGCTAACCAAGGAAAAAAAATATTACTAATGTTGTTCAGCCTCAGGTAAGTGCTGATCGCGCCAGCTTCTGATCAAATACATTCTCGTCGTAAACACCCAGTGCTGTCTTTATTCAGTTATAGTGTACCCAGTCGGTCTACATTACCCAATGTGTGTGCTTTCGTAAAACGTTAAGGTGTAGTTCTAGCAGGTTGTCTGACCACCGCAAAGGGACTCGCTTGTTGGCTCGATGTTAACTGCTGCTGACTATATTGCTGCTTAACCAGAACAGTAACATAAATTTCACTGCACTTGCGCACGTTGTAATCGTTTTAATGGGGCCATTAACATAGTTTTGAAGTAAGTAACAAATGATAAAATACAACGAAAACCAACCAGGTAATATGAGTGGCTCTGGCCTAAACATATTATCAAGTTTGCCATCCTCATAAAGTTGGCTTTTCTTGACTTCCGTCGTTTTATAACTTTGCCTCCTCTAGCATTTAGATCTGCAAGCTACCAGTTGGTGACGTGTTTATGGGATATCTGCGATCTTGCATATATTTCAAACGCTCATGATAAAAACAATCATAAAAAAAGGCAAAAATCAGGCATTGCAAACACACGTGTGTGTGTACACCGACTTAAATATACTCAGCTTCGAATACATACACACACACACACACACATATATATACATATATACAATCATATATAAATATATATATATATATATACACATTTATATATACATATACATTTATACACATATATATACATACATACATACACACATATATATATATATATATATATATATACACGCACACACACATATATGTATATATACATACATACATATATATATATATACATGTATATGTATATATACATACATGTATATATACATATACATGTATGTATATATATATGTATATATACATACATATGTATATATACATAGGCGCAGCATGGCCGAATGGTTAAGAAGTTCGCTTCGCAATCACGAGGTCCCGGGTTCGATCCCACTGCGTGGC
>JAOPJM010420237.1:0-11253 GCA_027124095.1 Muusoctopus leioderma | reverse complement strand
GTTGATCGAACAACTGAACACTCATCGTCTGTTTCAGACGGAGATCCATTATTATATATATATATATATATATATATGCGTGTGTATACAACACACACACATACACACACACACACATATATATATACATATATAGATATAGATGCAGACAGACAGACAGACAGAGTGGTATCAAACCTGTTAACAATCAGCGAAGGATTTTGAGTAAGAAAGTGAAGTTTTTCAAGGGAGGTAACTTTTGTAGACTTTTTGCAAATATTTTCCGGGGAAATAACTCTTCCATAATGGGAGGCAACTATGACATGTTTAATAAAATTCCTAAAATTGAAGTGCATTGCCCGTGAAAAATAAATTCTAACGTGTTTGGCACGGCACGGCACGGCACTTACAATTTTATTAACTGGTTTTTACCAACACATACATTCATAGTTTCTTCCAGCTTTAAATATTTTATTTTTTTATTTCTTTTTTAACAGATTTCTTATACAGATTTCTAATACGAGGCTACAAGATTAAAGAGAAATTAACCCTTTTGATACCAACCCACCTGAAACCGCCCCTGGTTATATGATAAAAACCATTTGTTTTAAAGTTTTCATATTTAAATTTCAACCTCCTGTTATAATTTTATGTAAGAAACTTTTTCTTAAGTTATGTTCCAAACACCATTTTGATAACGAGAATGTTAGTTATTTTAATAAATTCCTCCAAATTCTTAATTATTTTCAAAATTAATTGAAAATCATAGGCAGTGTATTTCATTGGAAATATGGTAATGATAGGGTTAAACTTACAAAGAGAGACAAATAACACACGGGTTGAGAAAGTGACTCAGTATCAAAAGCATTGTCAGATGTGTGCAGGAGAGTTATATTTATGGCTATGAGATGTATGTGAAAGGATCAAGAATGCCAAATGAAAGATTAGTAGACAGAAGCAGTCTCTATAAGTAGTTAGTGCACACATTTGGGTTTCATGAAAGAGTTTAAAGAGTGTTGAGATTTCATATTGCATTAATTCCATATAATTATGAAGAATAGGCAGCAGTGGCAGTGATAACAATGATTGTGATAAATTGCTGTAAGTTCTTATTTCTAGAAATTCTTTTCAACAATAGAATTTATTATTAAGTGTTAAGAAGTAGTATATTTGTTGAGACTGAATATTTTATTAAACACTTGGATTATTTTATTAAAATATTCATATAAATAATGCAATTTTTCGTAATGTTGTTAAGATATTATCAATTCAAAATAATGGATGGATACAAACAATAAGTAATTTTAATTTAAATTCAAATAACATCACAAAATGCTTCTGAATTACTTAAGTAAAAAAAATAAATGATGGTCACCTGAAAGCAAGTCTCAATATATTATACATACATGCTCTGAGGAACATTCAATGATTTCCCTCATTTGCACATCAGGTATTTTCATGGGTAGCCTGTTAATTAACTTAACTCCTGAAGCAGCACATGTGTGGATAAATTCTTAACAAGTTTAAATAACAACCTAGAGAATGGCTTGACTAGACTAGTTTCAACTGGTTTTTGCCGACTCATCAAGAGTGCCTACTCCATTCCAATCTACAGAGAGATAAAACAGCTTATAGCTACATATGAAAATAACAAATGTACTGATATGAGTGTGAGTGAAATTGGCGAATGCTACAGACAACAGTAGATACATGAATGCCGGTACTGCATCTTAAACTCTAGCGTCTAACTTTGCTCTTTAACTCTTGATTTTGAATTTTCACTCTTCAACCCCCACCCCGCCCCACCCCCAGACACTTAACATACCACTCATAACACAGTCATGCACCTATTCATCCATCTATCTTCTATCTTTATTTTATATCTGTCTGTCTGTCTGTCTGTTTTCCTTCCTTTCTTTCTTTATTTCTCTATATCTGGGTATTATAACAAGGCAAGAAGATGTCAGTGAAATTGAACAAGGGGAATAACCCAGATTTACATCCACGTGGTTAACTCCCTTAATTCAAGAAAAATTGGTAGAAAGTTAGAAGGATGTAAATAGAGATAGATAGGGAGACAGGAAGAAAGAAAGAATGAAAGAAAGAAAGAATGAAAGGAAGAAAGAAAGAAAGAATGAAAGGAAGAAAGAAAGAAAGAATGAAAGGAAGAAAGAAAGGAAGAAAGAAAGAAAGAACAGAAGGAACAGAAGGAAGAAAGAAAGCAAGGAGAGAAAGGAGGACAGAAAGAAAGAAAGAAAGAAAGAAAGAAAGAAAGAAAGAAAGGAAGATAAACAGATAGATAGATAGATAGATAGATAGATAGATAGATAGATCATATGCTATTGGCCCCTTGAAAATATTTTCTCTTAGCTCCCTTTATTTTTAATTATGCAAATTAACCTTGGCCAAAAAATGTACTAAACAGTTTTTATATATGGAGTAACATCAAAACTGATCTGAAGGCAAGCTTAGGACTATATTATGCTGATGAGGTCAAATTGAAACCAAAACACTGTGACCTTTTTTTCCAAGCTCATTAATCCAATTAAAAATTTATTTTAAATTTTTTTAAGTTATCTCACCTCTTCCTTCTGAGTTGGTAACAATTACTGCTAGGTTTTTGCTTTCCTTCTCTGTTTCAGATGGAAATATCAATAAATTAAGAATATATTGCGTATGATATTCCTCTTTAACTTAATTATTTAACATAATTATCCAAATTCATGCTATTGGCTCTATTGAGTAATTTTCACTTAACTCCTTTTAGATTTAATTATCCAAATTACCGTTGGCCAAAAATGTTCTTAACTGTTCTTGTATATGTAGCAACATGTAAAATTGATTTGGATGCAAGCTTAGAATGATATTATGCTGATGAGATGAAACTGAGACCAAAACACTATGTCCATAGTTGTACCTTGCCTCCAAACAAAGATCAGCATGTTCTTTTTCCCAACCATGTTAATATAATCAAAACGTTATTGTGCATGGTATTCAGTACAGCCACCCCCATTTTAACACACACACATATGTGTCTGTATATGTATATCATGATGATCATGATGATGATCATGATATACATGTACACAAACGTATGTGTGTGTGTACATATATATATATATATATATATATATATATATATAGAGAGAGAGAGAGAGAGAGAGAGAGAGAGAAATATATGTATATACATGTGTAGAGTTGCCAGTTTAGTTGCCGACAACCCGAAAAAGCCTGCTTCGTGAGGATTTTTGGACACCCTGTAGGATGAAAAACAAGACCTGCCAAAGAGTGACCGAACTGGGGAGAGTTAACGGCCATCCGATAGCATGTATACGTGTATATACATGTGCATATATGTTTTACATATATACATATATGTGTGTGTGTGTGGGGGTATGTGTGTGTGTGTGTGTGTGTATTTTCATGTGTATGTAAATGTACATTGGAGAATGATACTCTTATTAGAAACCTCCAGTGTTTGTAGTCTAGCCATTTTGCTTTTATTTTTTGCTTGTTGCTAGTTTAATGGCTCCATACATTTAGAAAGTAGTAATTGTGTTGCACAAGCATCTGTCACTATATAATTTGATGTGCGGTTACTTTGTGCATCCTTTTTTCTCTTCTTATGTTCAGTGCAAATCAAGATTCAGTCTTCTTGGAACTACAAATAGACAGTGGACTTTTTTGTTGTGGTGATCAGGGTGTTATGTGCATCTGCAACAATGAAATAGTTTCCTCACTTCCATAGTTTCCTCACTCATGAGGACACATGGAAGGTGTAGTATAGGTTGGAGCAGTTAAATGTCTTTGGTTGCCCGTATGGATGTGTCCTGCCTTGGGGTGTTGTTGCTGTCTGCGAGGTGGAGTCTTGGTGTTGCCATATATATGTATGTCTTCATCATTGTGAGAGTCCATGAGAGAGAGGCACTATATCTTAAAAGGAAAGAATAAGAGAGCGCAAAAGGTGCCACCATATACTCAGAATGCAGAGAGACGGAACAAATACCACATTCTACCAGACATTCCCTCGAATTTGACAATTTAGCCACCTTAAAATTATACATACATACATACACAATAAACACTGTGGGTGAAAAAGCCATACATAGACAATATATTGTAAAGAAATTCTTAATACATTGATGTTAAAGTGATGTATAATATATTGTGTTGCTGTGGATAAGCTATTGTCATCTTAGCTGAATGGGTGCTACTTACTATTTTCTACATAATACTGTACTGTATTGTAAGTAAAGCAGTGAATAACTCCACTTTCACATACATGCCAGCAGATTGGATAGGTAATATATTCTTATCATTATTGTTTTGCTCAGGTCAAAGGCTTTCGAGCCATGACTATCCTGAATGTTGTTTGGGCATTATGTATCTAAGACTACACTACATAATCTAATGTGTCCTTCCTTTTTTATATCAGCAAGGAGTAATTTGAGGGAGACTTGGCTGTTATTTCAGGTTCCCTCATTGGCTCGTAGGTAATATATAGAATTAATTGGTGAAGAATAAAGCAAAATGAAAGCTTTGAAAGTTCTGAAATTAATATTTTTAGGGGTGTACGAATGATACAAAAGAAATTTAATTAAAAATTAGGGGATAAGACATGTACTACATAAATCATTGTGAAAAACTAAAGGAAATGCTTAGTAGAAATAAGGTATGCATTATACATTTTGAACAGAGAGTGCTTTTAAAATGATGTAATGTAATCCCAACTAAAATATTTATACTCCTTATTACCAACTTATGTTTGTTATCAGGTAACCACATCAATACAATACTAATTTTGTAGGTGCTACAAAATTTTCTTCATACTAATTAATGTGCATGAATTATGAGGTACAAATGTGTTGAGAGAAAAACTGGGTATAAGAGGAATTATATGTAGTGTGCAAAAGAGAAGATTACGTTGGTATGGATAAGTAATGCGTATGGGTGATGACAGATGGATGAATAACTGCCAAGTGATCCAAGTAGAAGGAAGGCATGGAAGAGGTAGACCAAAGAAGACATGATTAGAGGTGGTGGAAGCAGATCTCAGGATGCTGAATCTCAAGAAGGAGCTGACGAAGGATCGAGAAAAGTGGCAATATGCTGTGCAGGAGAGGACCCGTCCAACCCATACAAGCATGGGAAAGCGGACTTAAAATGATGATAATGATGACTAGCTGCATGTCTTGTGTATGTTAATGCTATATTACTTAGTTAACAGACCATACCATACTCATTCTCTTCTGCTATTATGGATTCATTGTGTATTACTATTTAATCTCACTTAGATACAATATAGGTTCTAATCAGACACATCTATTCAGTGAGTAAAATTCAACAAAATTAATATTGTTTTAGGTATCAAAAAGGTTTTTTTTTCATTTAGTTTTAGCCCAGTATAAAATATTTTAGCTAAAAAATTCCCAAACATTGCACTACACTCTGTTTTAAATTATTTATATTATTATATTATTTAGATTAGCTTCCTCACAAGCAACTCTATTGCAACATGCTGAGCATTTCTCTCCTTCCATTACATTAAGGTGCATCTCATACTTTATATATCTGATCTTCTCTCTTCAGCATCACTATCTCCTCTCTAAGCTATACTCTTATGCTAATAATATCACATTCTATTAATCTCTCTCCATCAAATCTCCCCCAGCATCTAACTGCGACTTTAGCTTACAAAGCTTCCATTCATAATGAACTGCTACACATTTGCAGGTGTTGTTGTAATAGAATAATATTTATAACAATAAAAATTCAGATATTATGTATTTATAGGAGATAGAATTACACTATCAAACCATTACTCATGTATGACACTTAATTAAGGATATCACAATATGTACTTATGCTCTGTATATTTATTAGTAATAATCTTCCCTGAAAAGTCAACATCTTCAATATATCTGAAACTACATTTGAATAATGGATGTCCTTTCCTGAGTCTAAAGGTGTTTTAGCTTTTATCAGTTACTGATCATTTATAAGGTCTGATATGTGTTAGTAAGGATTACTATTCTCATATATTTGAGATAACAAATGTATATGATTCCTTGAAATATTACATCACGTAAAGAAACGCATCAATTTTATCTCACAAAATTTAAATCCTTCTCACATGTCAGAAGCCTCGTTATCTAAGTATGATTTTACAAGAAAAATGGTATCTATGTATAGTAACTTCATCCTTCACTTTATGGTTTTTCTCAATTGCTTTTACAAAAATAAAAAATAAAAATTGTAAGAAAGGTGCCTGAAAAATGATGTGATGATGTAACGATATGTTTGGTGCCATAAATTCTAATCTTTCAACATATGGTGTAGTAATGTTTAAAGTTTTGATTTAAAATGATGCAAAGTAGGAAAATGACAGAGAAATTGGAAAATTCCATTCATCAAGAAGTATAAATAAACAAGGCCATATTTGTTAGCATAGACGTGTGAATTATTTGATTTTATACAGGACTACATATGATGCAGATATGATAATGATAGGTTTCTCTTCAGAATTTTTGTCAAAGGCTGGAAATATAAAATATACATTAGACTTCAAAATATTTACACTGGTTACAATTATATGACAGAAATCATTCCGAAAAAGATGAATTAACGATATGATATTCTACTTTCCAGTTATTTTTTATCTACAATATTAATTCACATACATTTTCTCTTATTTTTCAGTGATTTCACAAGTTTGTTTTTTTTGTGTGTGTTTTTACACTTAGCTCTACTTACAATCAGTAACATTATATTTATAAACATGGAAAAAAAAAATGTTTTGTTGTTGCATGCTGAGAGTAGTTTAAAAATGTAGCTATGATTTGATTAAAAAATGCTAAGTTTTATGAATATTAGCTCATTAGGTTTAAAGGGGAATCAGTTATGACAAGTGAAGTAGGGGGATAGTTACGTAATATTCAAAGAGGTGATATCTTGTGTTAAATAATCAGTTTCATCATCACTTTTGATGTATATATTTCATTTTACAGCATAAGTAAAATAGACTTGCTTGATCACATTTTACAGTACTTCAAATATGCAAAGTAACTACATTAAATATTTCAATTCTGATTATATAATAGATGAAATGATATTTTAGAAGTGTATATTTTAAAAATAGAGATGTTAAAGCTAGATGGATACCAATACACCAGTTACAAAAACTTATAAAATTTCAATGTATTATATTGATAGACATATAAATTTGGTAAAATAATGATCTGATAAATTAGGAAGATGAAAGCAGTAAATATGTCCTATTTTCAGTGAAGCCAACAAAATGGTCTCCTCCAATGATTAGTGAACAAACCGATAAATGATATAAAATTCTGGAAAGCTACACAATAAAATATAATCATCATGATGATGTAAATATTGGAGATATGTTTAGTACTAGTTACTCATTTAGGTAAATAGACTGTACAGAGAACATGATGACATAATTGTATTCAATTGTACCCCGTGTACCAAGACAACCATTTCATAGTTGTCTTGTAATAACTAAGACTTGAGTGAAATTGAGGTGTCCTCAGGAAAGAAAACTCCTACCTGGCGGGTCCCCATGTGGCAGACAAGAGGATGACCTCTAGACATAGGGGTTAGTGGGGAATAAGGAAATAAGTCATCCTGGACAAAACACAGGCTGCCCTTTGACAAAGCATAGCACCCAGTAGCCACCCAGCCAAGGGTTACAGGTGAAACCATGGAAAGTAGCATGGCGGATGTGCAGTCTCAGTGAAAGAGTCATCCATTAACCAGTAGCGACACTCACAAGATGCTAGGCTGAGGAACCTCTCTAAGGTCAATGGCCAGGATCACAAAGTTCCCAAAGTGTATTACTGCTAACCTCTATAGACCTGGCGACCATAGATGTTGTTTAGCTAATGAACGATTTAAATGACTCAATCCAAGCAAGCTTGACTAGATGATGTACCCCATGAAGAAGCCTTCACACTGTTTACAAATTTCTCACAATATCAGATGACCTTTCATGGCAACCATTCATATGAAACTTAGTCAAAACTACATCACAAAATACTTCAAGCCTGATAAGTTGCTGAGCCTCTTTAAAGCATGAGCACAGATTGCATTTGAGTACTACTCATGCATCTGTGGTGGGGCACATTGCGTATTCTTGTCTGCAACCAACATTCTCTAAGTACTTGTCCACAGATACACTATGTCTTTCCACTGTTTCTTCTGTTGTTATTTGAAATTGATAATTCTAAACCACGCCAACCTAAACACAATATACCTGCCTCTATTCTTCTTGACACTTTTATTGCATCTCATTTGCTAACCCCTGACTGAAAACTCCCTACTGAAATTCTTTCTCTGCTTGTGTTTTCTCCACAAGCATTAACCTCTGAAGTTCAAGTCCTACAAGCCAATGCAGGAACCTCTATACAGTTACTTGACCTGCTAGAAATAGTAACCAAATCTTTCTCAAATCTCACCCGACTGTCTTAAAAATGGAAGGAACATGTAGTCCTAGACATACAAAAAAAAACAACAAAATACAGGATGGTCACAGCTGGAATACCTTTGGTCATAGGTTTGCTCAATCAAGGCTAACCTGGGGCTAAACAACAATAACACCTGACTAGCTATTCCTATCTTCTAGTCTTGTAGGAACAGTAATGGTTATAGGCATTGCTCCTCTATTTTGAATTAACTAAAATAAAATCCTAGCAAATGACAAAATTTTGATAGTAATTATCATTTTATAGATTTAAATATTTCAGACTATCATACTTTATATTTGATGAAAATGTGGGAAATCTTTATTTATTATATGGGATACTTATTTTGATATAATCTAAATAAGGTAGTTTTTAATATAATATATATATGCAAGGGGAGTACAGTTTTCTTGAATAAATATTACTTCTATGGTAAGTGACTAAATGTCTAATTTTATTATCATGACTAATTACTTGATGAAGTATTCACACATTTTAAAGTTAGTAACCTCATGGCAATAAGTAATCGATTGTATTTCTATTTTCAGATGTTACATAAAAGATTCAACAAGGTGTTAGCAACTCTTGAGACTAAAGATAGCCAAATCTAATACTTGGTGACCATTCACAAAATTTAACATACCAGATATAATTTAGATATTGGCCATTCATCTCAGTATTGATCTTGTGCAAATGAAACACTAAATGAACCAAATCATAATCTGAAATGAAAATCCAGGAAAGTTTGTTGGGTGTCAATAACTTTTGACCACTGTAAGAAGTAGAAAAAGCTGCCGTTTTTAGGCTATAGCCAATCGATGGAGTGCAGCATTCAAGTAATGGTCAGCAGAAGTGAAAAGTTTATTTGTTAAGGACAGGATGTGGATGACAAGGTAATCACAGCAAATGAGAAATGTAGGCTGAAGTGAGTGAGGTGTGAAAGGTGATGGGAAGACAGCCAAGCAGTCGATGACAAGGGAGAATAGTGTGGTTTGAGTTAGAGGTGGTTGGTGTAAGAGATGATGGGAAGAAAACCAAGTGGCTGATGTGGGGTAGCAAGCTGGTGTGAGTAGGATAGTTACAAACACACAGGTACACAGCTGCAAGAACTACACAGAGAATGACATGAAGCAAAAGAAGCACACAAAGCATGGAGGAGTAACGGAGAGACAGAGGGAGTGGGGAGAGATGAGTTTTCATATTGCTTGGATCAGTGTCTTCCAGTTGGAAAGTAATTTGTTGCTCTCTAAGTTGGTAGGTCACCTTCAGAACATGGTGTTGGCTAACTCCAAAGATGATGCAGGGAGGAGGAGAGTGGCCAGGAGAGTTGAAATGATGAGCCACAGTTTACTCAGAATGTTATCGCAGACTTCAAGAGATGTTATCAGAAATGGTCACACAGATGGCAACTGGTATCACCTGTATACAAAGCATTACAGTGAAGGCATTCAATGTAGTATATTAGATTATCAAACATGGTATCAAAATGGTTAGAAACTTGGACGGTGAACTTGGGGCCTCACAGAGTTGTGCTGTTAGAGATGAAGAGACAAGTATTGCATCAAGTGCAGGAGTAAATGGAGGTTCCATGTTGGATGTAGCTGGGGACAAAGAAGCTCTTGACCAGAAGTTTCACATAGGTTTTTGAAGGAAACAAGAGGAGATTCATGGAAGATAAGAGGTGGGGTCGCACTATAGAAGACGGAAGTTGCAGAGGAGTGGATGGGTAGCAGGGTGGAGGGTGAGAAAGAAAGGAATGTTGTTGACAGGTGGGTTGGTGTGGGGTAGAAGAGTGGTGGTGCAGTTGATAGCCTGCACTCAATGATGGCTCATGTCTACAGACAGTTGGGGTATCCCCGTGCAAGAAAAAAATGATGCATTTGGAGAGACTTGGTCTCAAATTCAGAATCTTTGCTACAGAGGGGATGGAGATGGAGGAGCTAAGAGAGGGGATGGTGGATTTGTAAATAGGATGGGAGGAAGAAAAATCAAGGTAGGAGTGAGAGTTGGTTGGTTTGTAAAATAAGTGGAAGAGGAGAGGTGGTTTCCTCAGATTATGGATTTTACTCTGAATTGGGAAGCTTATCAAGTATATAGTCTAGACAAAAGCCCAATTGACAAGCCATCAATTTTTAAATCTGACATATGAGACTTAGTGAAATCTTACATATCTGTTAGTTTTTGTATAACCATTCTGTTTAGAATGAGCTAGTTGTTTAGGGTTCCTAATGGAAGAATACATCTGTTATTAACTTGGCTGAAGATTTGTAGAGAGACATAATATAATATCAGTAGAATAAGAACCACAAATTCAATATTTTGTGAACTAAACTTTATATATAAGAATTCATTTTTTAAGACGATATCATAAACACCATAAACGATTTGGGGTTTCCTAGAGGTTGATTGATTTGTAATTGAGAAAACAAATAGTCTTTTCCTTGTACTTTAAGTTTTACAACAGTACTGTATGATGAAAGTTGAACCAATACTTACTGTAAACCATTAACATGTGTTCACGTGTGTACACACATAAATACACAAACATATATGAATAGATATAAAAAGAAAAAGGAAAAGCTTCTCTAGAGATTAAAGTTAAAAATTATACGATACTGCAGAAGAACCCCTAGCTACCAGAAGAACCCAAGGCCTCTTTCACCAGAGATAGAGTATCTCCCAGAACCAAGGATCCAAACATACACAAAGGAACAGGGTTTATAACCCGAGAAACAATCCCAGACAGAACCAACTACAATCTGGGCCTCAGAACGAACACAATTTCTACAGAAAA
>JAOPJM010420131.1:0-10000 GCA_027124095.1 Muusoctopus leioderma | reverse complement strand
CGAGATAGATGTAAAGAACAGAAAGAAGAGGCAAATAAATAGAATGGACATAAACTAAAGACAAGTTTGATTTAGAGGAAGCCTTGGCCAATGAGTGGCATGATGTATGCCCCATCGACCGGGTAGGACATATGGAAGCTTGTACTTGGTTTCTAAGACACAGGACGAGGCGAGGAGACAGGTAGGACTGGTGCACCATTAGTACCACAATACATGGCTCTTATGACAACTAGGATCACAGCCAGAGTTGCTCAAGGACACTTTCGGAGCGCCCAGTTTGCAGAAAGTGATCGGAGCAGAAGGTGGTCAGAGTTGTGGGTTTCCATGATCCAACCTAGATGGCAGTTTCTCACCCCTGTGTTGGTGGGTTGTCCCTATTTGCACTTGCTCTGTGTTCTAAATTTACGTTCCTCACCGTTTATTATATATACTTATACATTCCGGCATGTTCTGTAACCCCATTTAGTATGACACGTTATATATTCTATGTATGGGCTCTTGTGGCCAATAAAATTATTATAATTATTATTATTAATATTATTATTATTATTATTATTATTAATAATATTATTAATATCATTATTATTATTGTTATTATTATTATTATCGCATCTTGCCCTTGCAAGATGTGTTTATGTGTGGCTCTTATTTGGATTTGCAATTTGCCGCTTTTTTTCTAACAGGTGGATGTTTATTCTTGTGCCGTGTCTTGTAGACCTGGTATACGAAGTAGTGAGAAATTTGTTTTTGTGTTCCCCTATTTTGAGGGAAGAAAAATATACTTTTGAACATAATTTCTTTTCTTGTTTGTGTTCCTACATGGTAGATAGAGACAGCGTCCCCTCAAATAAACATTTTGAGAATAAATACAGCTGCACAGACAACTAAAAAAAAAAGAAAATGAACAAGAATATTTTACAGTAATACACACACACACTTTGAAAGAAAGATTTAATGACATTTCTATGGACAATGATACTATTGTGAACAATTCTAACGACACATTTGGCAACAACAACACCCATCCACACATACATTTTGCCAAACAAAAATATTGTAAATTGCGTTAATAGCAATGGAAGTAGTTTTGCAAACATTGCTAGTAACAGACAGGTTTTGGATATAGAACGAATTCAATCCTAGAAGGGAGTGTCGAAGTGGTCTGTCACAAAAGAGTGTGTCTTCTTGCCCGAGGAATTCATCCAAGAACGAGTATGGAGAAAAGTGACATAACCCTGCCTCTCGAAAAGCGGAAGGAATTTCAGTGTGCCCTCAAAAGAACAATTAAAGGAAGTCTTCTTGTCTGATGTGATCTCCATCGACCGCAGAAAGATATACAAGAGTGTCTGCCTGGTTTTAAACAACGAGAGCAAGGCGAGGTGGCAGGGCAAGTTGGTGCGCCACATACCTGTCTATAGGCTCATACTGCAATACAAGGGTCAGGGAAATAGAAGAGACACAGTCAGGGACAATTGACAGTGATATTGACCTCGGGTTCGTTCTTCACCTTTATAGTGCAATATGGACGGATGGTGAGTACAGAGGTGGCTAAAAATGGTATGTGGTCAAGAGGGGTCAATGTGGATACAATTTTCTAATGACCCTCTCCTCCCTCTCCTCCCCCCTCCCACCAAAAAAAAACAACAGAGCAATTACGCAGCTGTGCCCACCAACGTGGGTGCGAAAACAAAAGTAATGAGATTGGTGGTGTGGGGGGGGGGGGAGCCCAGCTGCTACACGTGTGGCAGTAAGAACCATATGAGGGCCTTATGGAAGTGGAAAGGTAGAAGAAGATAGAGAGAGAGAGAGAGAGTGGTAGACAGCAGTAGAACACTCTGTCCCGAAGGCTGCTGTTCCAACAGCACTGCCAGTCGCACGACCGGGTACAACTCCAAGAAAGGTCGAAGAACTCGGAAACTGACAAGGTGAAACTACGTGGAAAAACATTTTTTAATGCAGAACCTCTAAACCGAGAAAGTATGAATTTAATTGTTTGCATTAAGTTTTACCCATTTGAGGTAGAAAAAAACTTTAATTTGCGAAGAAAATATTTTTAGCCGCCTCGTAAAAATGGCTTACAGCGTTTAAAAACGCACCCACACCAAGAAGAAAAAAAATCAAAAGAAAACAAACATATTTTTACAGACAGTAGACAGAAAAGAAGAAAACAAATTCAATTGCTCAGTAGAATACATTTATTTCACAAGAAACAAATAATGATTTTCTGAAAGAAAATAACATAATTTAAAAAATTTAAACGATTCGAATAACGATAATAACCTAGAAAACTGGGAGAAGAGCCATCTCCTCCCACCACTCAGACGCTCAACTCCACAGTGATCCGAGAAAATAACTACGAACTGCCTAACTTGATGTTCGATCTGGAGGAAAATAGACCAACAAATATGTTGACCGAGGCTGGGTACGAATACCAAGAGCACTCGTAGGAGAGGATTTTACTAGCGGTCTAAAAACGTTTAAAAGACCCATTTCCCAGAGTATGTCGGGCCTTTCCAGGCTCAACTTACTCAAAAATGTTTATGGGTGCATTTGGGTGCACCTCTTTCCAATACAAGTGGCAGGGGGGCAGAGCTGTTAGGTACTTTGAACCGACCTAGCTGTTGGGTCCTTACCTGTGCGTTGGCGGGTTTCCCTAAATGTTTTTCATATATTTTAAACTATATTTAACTATTGTATGTTTTTATATGATTATTTATTCTGTGTACTTAATTTATATCAAATTTTTAAGACGTCTAATTATTAATTGTATAACATGTAAGACCCTCCCCTCGTATTTATATAACTTTGTTTTGTCCTTCCCCACACGTTTGTAACCCCAATGTCTACATGTTTTTTCTATTGTATGTATGAATGGAACCTTGGTGATAAAAATGAAAGTGGTGGGTTGGCAGAACTGTTAAAGTGACGGACAAAATAACTTGTGGTATTTAGTTATGGCTCTTTACGTTCTGAGTTCAAATCCCCTTCCGGAGTCGATAAAATAAAGTACCAGTCAAGTATTGGTGTCGATGTAATCGACTTACCCCTCTCCACCAAATTTCTGGCCTTGTGCCAATGTTAGAAACTATTATAAAAATAAGGGCGGTGGATTGGCAGAATTATTACAGCATCGGACAAAAGTGCCTTGCGGTATTTAGTTAGAGCCCTTTACGTTCTGAGTTCAAATCCCGCTGAAGTCAACTTTGCCTTTCATCCTTCCGGGGTCGATAAAATAAAGTACCAGTCAAGTACTGGGGTCGATGTAACCGACTGTTACCCTCTCCCTCAAAATGTCTGACTTGTGCGAAAGTTAAAAACAATTATTATTGAATTGGCATAGTCGTTAGTGCGTCAGACAAAATGCCTTGAAAGTATTTGTTCTGGCTCACTGCGTTCTGAGTTCAAATTCCACCGAGGTCAACTTTGCCTTTCATCCTTCTAGGGTCGATAAAATAAAATACCAGTCAAGTACTGAGGTTGTTTGCCTTGTGCCTATGTTAGAAACAATTATTATTGTCGAGCTTCAAAGTTGTCCTAAGATAACTGAGAGCAAATCTCGTTCACTATCTCTCAGTTCAAATACTATGGTGAGTGAATGAATGAGTGAGTGAGTAAGCGAGTTAGAGAGGGGGGGCTAGAGGAGAGGGAATATGAAGCTATTCTCAACATGGTCATCATGTGATCCCAATCGATATTCTTCTTCTTCATGCACGTGGACGGACACTGGATCAAAGCCACAACGATCGATATCGATCATTGATGATAGAGGGACTTTTATCTCTGGAGTTGGTAGAATAAGTGCAAGCAATATAACACCAAAATCGATTCAATCGGTTACATACATATTGCAGATACATTTTAACCGTGTACTCAGTTGGAAGAAGTGATTATTATATTATAAATGTAGGGGGAAATAGGGTAGAAGGTCAGAAACGAATGGTAGTGTGCCTACCCAAAATAACTTGTGGTATTTGGTTACGTTCTTTTTATGTCTTGAGTTCAAGTCGCGCCAGAGCCGAATTTGACTTTCATCCCCCTGAGGTAGATAAAACAAGTTCCAGTAATATACTGGTGTCGATTAAATTGATTGCACTTCATCCCATAGCAATTTATGAACTTTTACTGATGTGAAAATACCATTATTATAATGTTAGTCCATAACTGAGATGCAGCGGTTATATTTGTGTGAATCAGCCCTAAGCCCAACTATATGTATAATCACTAGCCAATATAACACTAAACCTGACTAAACCCAAACTAATGCCCAACTCTATAGTCACACTTTAACACAAATTCAACTTTAAACCCTCCAACTCTAATCAAAATTGTAATATATTACAGCAACCCCTAACCCAAACTCATCTCCATCTTTATTACTAAGTACTGCATTAAAGATTACCCTAACGCTAACGTCAATCCAACACTATCCCTTTCACCAATTCTAGCCTCAAATACAATCCTAAACCTAAATTATATCTAAGACTAACAGCAATTATTTTATTGGCACCAACCCAAACGTTAATTTTAAACTAAACTATATAATGCATCAGTACTAACATTAACCCTTAATCCCAACCCAATCACATTAATAAATTAACCTTAACCCAAACCTTAAATCGGACAAGCCTCCAAAACTAAATCTAACCCCAAATATAACCCTAACGACTCCTAAGCTTAAATATAGCTAAAAACGTATCTAACTATTTTTTGTCGGTTAGTCAGGAAGTAAGGTAGTGCCCATTACCCTGTCGGAAGTAAGGTAGTGCCCATTACCCTGTCGGAAGTAAGGTAGTGCCCATTACCCTGTTTCATAGCCTCAGAAACTACTGGGAGTGAGGAAGGAAAGTCTCTTCAAACCGGAAATCTGACCTGAAAGCTTGTAACAGAGTGGACTCCACTAAAGGCACCCACCCACCCACAAGCCAGGTGGTGGTGTTAAACCGGGTGATTCATTAAGTCTACCAGCCAAATAGGCCACGGTGTGATTCGAACTCAGAACGCAAAGAGCCGGAACAAATACCGCGAAGCACTCTGACCATATTCCACCAGTCCACCCCTGCCCCCTACACTGAGATACTTTATTTATCTACTCCGAAAGGATGAACGGTAAATTTGACCTCAGCGAGATTTGAACTCAGAGCGCAGTGAGCCGGAACGAATACCGTAAGGCATTCTATCCGACGCTCTAACGATTCTGCCAATTCGCCGCCTATTACCAACACTTGACATGAATCCTAGCCAGAGGCAAAACCCTAACCCCAACCCTAAGTCTAACACCCAGCTCATCCATAACCCAAACCGTAACACTACGTTAAACAGTAACAGTAACATTAGTTCTAATACTTCCTAATCTTAATCCTAATTCTAACACCAACCTCTGAGTAGAAAACCAAAAAAAAAATACAGTTATAGAAAAGGAAAAAGAAAAAAAAAGGAAAAAATTGTTTTTCCTCGACGTTACATTAAAAATAAAAGTAGTGCTGCAGACATGATTGGACTGCATTGCAGATTCTGGTTGCAGTCAATAGCTTGGAGAGAAATGGCTTACTTGACACACTGCATAGAGATGAGAGTTCAATGATGACCTAATGACTCATTATGGGTTATGTTATCTTTCCATGTTCATACTCACATAGGTGTCGTACATCTGAATATTTACTTGGCTCAATGAAGAACTAACATACCCTGTCTCTCTCTCTCTCTCTCTCTCTCTCTCTCTCTCCAAAGAACCGTACACCAGCCTTGGAGGTTCATATCATGGAAGGAATGCAGCGACTACAAGCACTTCTACCTCCTCTGAGAACTAACAAAACCAGCCAACAACAGAGCATCTGCATGGTCGCTAGACTTGCAAGAAATAGCAACCAAATCTCCCTCAAATCACACCCCATGGTCGTAAAAAAGGAATGTCACATTGAATAATGTAGTCCAAGCTAAACTATGCTTGAACAAATAGAGGGAACGGTCACGGCTGGAACATCTTTGACCATAGGTATTCTGAAGCAGAGCTAAACCTGAGTCTAAACAGCTAACAAAACAAAATTCCAAAGTAACAGTGTGAAACTGACAGCAAGTGACCGATATGGATAAAGACGACAGCAAGTGACCAATGGGAGTAAAGGGGACATCAAGTGACCAATGGGAGTAAAGGGGACAGTAAGGGACCAATGGGAGTAAAGGGGACAGTAAGGGACCAATGGGAGTAAAGGGGACAGTAAGGGACCGATATGGATAAAGACGACAGCAAGTGACCAATGGGAGTAAAGGGGACAGTAAGGGACCAATGGGAGTAAAGGGGACAGTAAGGGACCGATATGGATAAAGGTGACAGCAAGGGACCAATGGGAGTAAAGGGGACAGTAAGGGACCAATGGGAGTAAAGGGGACAGTAAGTGACCAATGGGAGTAAAGGGGACAGTAAGTGACCAATGGGAGTAAAGGGGACAGTAAGGGACCAATGGGAGTAAAGGGGACAGTAAGTGACCGATATGGATAAAGACGACAGCAAGTGACCAATGAGAATAAAGGGGACAGTAAGTGACCAATATGGATAAAGGTGACAGCAAGAGACCAATTGGAATAAAGGGGACAGGAGGTGACCAATGGGAATAAAGGGGACAGGAAGTGGCCGATATGAATAAAGGGGACATGCAAGTGACCAATATGAATAAAGGGGACAGAAAGTGACTAATATGAATAAAAGGGAAAAAAGTGACCAATATGAATATAGGGGTCAGGAAGTAACCAATATGAATAAAGGCGACAGGAAGTGACCAATTTCAATAAAGGGGACAGAAAGTGGCCAATATGAATATATGGGCGTGTAGGTGACCAATATGAATAAAAGGGACACCAAGTGAACAATACGATTAAAGGGAACAGGAGATGAACACTGAATAAAAATTGATGTACAACATGAAAACAAACGTATTTACAAAATAATTCTACCTTATTTTCAGTGGCAGCTTCTCCCACTTCTTACTCATTCTTTCAATGCTAACTACCACTTTCTCTCATTCCATGTTTGACTTAAGCTATCAACCATCCACTTTCACTGTCAACAAACTATCTACAAGTCTATTATTATAAATCTAGTCAAATACAGCAGGACATACCATAAATATATATATATAATGTGGACTAACGTTCACGCATACTTTAACATTCAGCTCGATAACATAATTATATATGATGATGTCATGGATTTCAGGTCGATTTTAAAGAAGACTGCTGGTGCCGTATTTTTATATATTTTTATTTTGTTTGTTATTCGTTTTGGCCTCAGATGGTCTATGGCAAAGCCAGCCATCGACTTGCCTGGTCTTCTAAATATCGGGAATGTAAAAAATCTGTTGCAGCAGAACGTAAAATCTGTTGTTCATGTAGGATGCTGTCTCGATGATGTTTCATGGATCGTGTCAATCTGAGGTGTACATCTCTCCTATACAATGCACAGTCTATGGAGATTCATTTCTGCAACAGAGGTTCCATGCAGTAACGTTTCATCGTGGTTACTAAGTTTCCTCGTCCTTCGAATAAGTCGATAGCCTTATTGCTGTACATGATAGAATAATAGCTGATTCGGGTTCTTCGAGTAGTCGCTCATTAGTACTAGGTAGCAAACCCATTTTAGCTGGTGCTTCTTTTCAATATTTTCCGCAAACTGCCGTTTATTTACTGTGTACTTACTATGCATAGGATCTTACGAATGAAGCGTTGTAGGAAAGTTACGATCTGAGGAATTTGACAGTTAAAAGTGGTTCAATTTTCATTCTCATAGAGAAGAGTGCTCATGACGACGGCTTGAGAAGCAGTAGTTTTGGTCGACAAGGGGGTTATGAGTACTCCATAACTATCAGTAAAGGAACCTAAAGGAAGGATGGGAGCCTCTACCTAGTCGCTTGACCTGCTAGAAATAGCAACCAAATCTACCTCGAACCACACCCTATCGTTTAAAAAAGGAAGGACACATTCGATAATGTAGTTCTAGATAAATTACGCCTGAAAAAAGACTGGATAATCACGGTTGGAACACATTATCATAGGTAGATTGAAATTTCGTAAACTTTTGGACAAGACGTTTCCGAAATAAATGAAGGTATCAGCCGCCCTTCATCAACTTTGGTACATAAACTGGTTTTGATGATGCTCAGTGCATGACCTCAGTCTACTTGCTGCTGGTGATGAATCCGAAATTCTTTTTGCAGAAAATAAGAAACTGTTCTCAAGACTTTGGGCCTGCTCCTCACTGTGAAACCCACCAGCTAACAGAAGTTCTATAAAGGGATTGTTTTTAAAACGCTGCTTTTGAACTGGAATCTTAAAAGATTGAAAACTTTGGCATTTGATTGGAGGTGTATAATTATAGCCTCGTTTGCGTTTTATTGAATCAAATCCAGTATTAAAATGTGAAGAAGATTGTTAACACGATAGGAGCATTCACACAGACCTGTTTTACTGAAGCTGTGATGGGGAAGTTGTCTGAGAAATATACATTCATGCTTCTGTCGTACTGTTGTTTTAGTATGTAGGAATATTAACGGATTCATTCCCTCGCTAGGATTTGCCAGATGACATCGTAGAAAACAGTGTCGAATGCTTGAGTCAGATCGAAAAATATTGTATGGAGATACATATTTTGAGCATTGCGTCTCTCAAATACCATACCGACTGTCCAACGGAATGGTTTTGAACCCACACCGTATGGCGTATAGATTGTGTACAGATAGTATACATGTATATGGTATATATATATATATAGTATCCACGAGACGAAATTGAATTACTTTGTAGATCTTGGTAGGTAATCTGTAGATCCGTTGGTGGTTCTTGAATACCGCATTGTTCCCTTTACACTCATGTATTTAGATGATCAGAACATTCTTTAAATGAGCCATTTTCTGTCTGCCACAATTGAATTAAGCGCTTTTGAATTTGATTCGAAAGAGTGCCATCCTCGTGTGTTAGGATCTCAAGTAAGAAACTGTTTTCGCTTGAGGTTTTGCCATTCTGCAAGTCTTTTGGCTCTCCATATTTCTTCCTTTGAGGGAATATCGATTGCTCTTTTATGGTATTGAGATTATTCTCATTGATGCTCGATGGAGGTGTTATCCTTAGTGCTCCAGAATTGCTGGCTTCTCGGTTAACAATGGGTCTTTTCATGAAATGATAAAAGGAGGTGTTTCTATTTTAGGAAAATCCATAGAGATCCTTTATTGCCTGATATATACAGTAGACTCCAGTTGCATGGCACACATCGGGACACAAACAGTTTAGACATTTAAGTAGTTGCTTCAGTTATATACAAAGTGGTGTAAAGAATTATGAAGACATCAAAACAAAAGACAGGCTGCTGCTTACTGATAATCGAAAATACTGAAATAAATATGTATCAACAGTACTCCTGTGTATGTATCTATGTGTATGTACGTGCGTATGTATGTGTATGCGTGTGTGTGTGTTCGTGCGTGCGTATGTGTGTGTGCGTTTGTGTGTGTGTTTGTGTGTGTTGGAAATCAGATTTATCTAAAGATAATGGAGTGTTATTTTCAATAAAGCTTAATTCCCTTCTTAAGATTGATTTATAAACATATATGTAATATAGTATAACATAATTTCTGTCTTCTGTATCTGTATCTATCAAAAGAATGTATTCACTAAAATCTGTCGCATAGTGCGTTAGCAATTATGTCAATTAGTTCAAATAAAATTCCAATCTACTTAATAACAACACATTGTAGTTTGATTATTTCCCGTCTTGGTAACAGCTTCTGTTCCTCATCATCACGCCCTCTCATTTTCGCCCAGAGCAGCTTTTATCCCTTCATTCAGTTGCTAATAAATTATCTATCTATCTATCTATCTATATCTATCTATATCTATCTATCTATCTATCTATATCTATCTATCTATCTATCTATATCTATCTATCTATCTATCTATATCTATCTATCTATCTATATCTATCTATCTATCTATATCTATCTATCTATCTATATCT
>JAOPJM010420027.1:0-11253 GCA_027124095.1 Muusoctopus leioderma | reverse complement strand
ATTCGCCATGTTGCAAAATTCAGAATATAATTTTTTTTCGTGGAGAACAGATTTTCGCAGTTTTGAGGGCCGCGACCCTTAAGAGAAAAGGAGACAACTAGCTCAGAGTGAGCCCCGTTGTATCCGCGACAAGTTGTGAACAAAAATTTTGGCCCCGAAGGGCAAAATTCAACAAATAAATGGGTAACCTACGCAGAGCGAGGTGAGCACGTGTTGTTGGTCGGAAGAATAATAATAAATAATAATAATAATAATAATAATAATAATAATAATAATAATAATAATAATAATAATAAAATTATGGTTTTCTTTATTGGCCACGAGGGCTAACAAAGAGGACAGCACAAGGACATGATACAACACAAAAAACAATGGGGGATTAATATGAACATGTAAACAGGGAGTAATGAAAACAAAAAGGCAAAAATGTAATAGTAACAAATAAAGTCTCCCAAAAAGAGGGGAGGGGCAACAATCTAGGGTTAATCAAGGGAATCCTACAAATGCTTGATCACCTTGATAACCAAGGTGATGTGCCCTCTCCCACCTGTCACCCACTGGCCTACGGGTACATGCTCCGACTAGGACCGTTCCCTAGGGTCATACACTCTACTCTTACCCACCTTTGAACACATTTACTGAGCGGGGAGCACTTCCCTATCCACCTTCACTTTCATTTCCAAGTGAAACCTGAAAAGGTTCATGTGGGCTTTACTGAAGAGGAAGGTGTTTGTCTTCAGTTCTTTCAGTCTCGTCCAACATACAACCTCTTTCGCCAACCCCACCTGGGAAAGTAACACTGTCTGCCCTTTCCGACCGAAAGATGGCGGTGGGATGATCTTCACAATGAACTCAGCTGACAGCCGGATCCGTCCTACTCGCGACAACAGCTGTTTGACGAAACTTCACAAGTCAGCAATGCCCGGATACTGAACAAGAGCATGCAGAACGGTTTCGTCACTATGCATACAACTCGGACAGGTACACCTGACGGCACTTCCGCCCCTGTACATTTTGTCTAGAACCCGGAATGCCCCAACTCCCAGAAACACTGCCATGCCACGGATTTCTTTAAATTGTCCATAGTCCCCGTGCTAAAAGTTCTCCGGAATAGACTAGCCAGATGATTCTCATAGACACCTACAATCTCCCCAAGAATGTCGTCATTCGTCCCAAACACTAATCATCTATAGAAGGCCAACATGGAACTTCCACCGACCGCATTGGCCGACTGGTACAGGGCAGTGAGCGCCTGACAATATTTCAGATGCCAGGCGCCCAGTTTTGGTTTCCGCTTCACCCAGGACTACTACGGAAAAAATAAACTGCCTGAAAAAGGGCGACCCCACTTGCTCAACGTCTAGTAATTTTTGTAGATGCCGTAGCCTTATTGTATGTATGCGCATCAGCAGCAACATCATAAGAGACCACCACGCAGAAATGTGTTGGCAGCAGATAGAGTACCTGACCAGTGGAACGCTTCCCTTCCACAAAAGGTGAAAGAGAAGATGCTCCAAACTGGTCAGACTAAATCTAGGGCAAGACACGACGGATGTAGGCATTCCACACCACTTCCCGACCCTCCATGGATAGCGTTCAGCCTATTTCTCTGTGGAAATGACCACCCTGCTTGTAACCTTGTCCCAGTTCCCATCCAACTGGACATCTGTACCGAACCAGACTCCAGGTAATGTCACCGGTCTGTCAGTCCAGTGCCCAACGACAATGCCTGACAACATGGACTTGCCTCTCTAGATACCGAGTAGCAAGTCCACCGACTTACTCTGGTTAATCCTTGCTCCTGCGATTGCCTCGTATTCATATTGGAATCGTGCTGACCACTCCGATTTCCATAATGTCCGGAAATTGTGGCGGTCAGCGACGACATACACAGTTCCAGAAAAGCCATGTCGTTTGTCATAATGACCTCCAGACTACATGTAGTTTAACGTCTCTTCGGCCCGAACGATATTCCTCTACTGGGCCACGGAAGATAATGACACGCTGAGGCTCAACGTGATCGTCAATGTCCTTCAATGTAATGGTCATGTTGCGTCGTCCTATGTTATTGAGTCACAATTCTATGGGTAGCTGTATGACGCACCAAATCGGCCTGCTTTCTTGCCTCGTTCTTGGTTTTCAAAGCAAGACATAAGCTCCCACAAGCTCTGTCTCAATCAATGTAGGATATATCACTCTGCACATCAGCTAGGGTTACTGCATGTCATTGTTTTGAGGGCATGAGGAACGCCACTGTGAATTTAGAGATGGAGAGATAAGTGATCTTCCTACTTGCTTGTTATATAAATACTTCATGTAAGGAAATGTATTTTTGCCACGTTAATTTGTCTCCTGCTAGAACGCACACATGTATCTCTTCTATATTTTCAACTCCACTGTTACTTGTACTTATTTTGAATTTATACTAGCCTGGCCGGCTCTGCACACAATCAGTTGATTGCATTTACTGATGTATAGTATAAGGAAGCCTGGTTCCGAGAAGCCCTGAGTAACACCTAGCGGTAGCTAGTGCTGATGAGCAGCAACAACAGTGAAATGCATACACTGGTCCGATAGGGGGCGCTCAGAGCTTATGTTGTGTTCTAAACACTTTAAGTCTATCGAGAGACGTTCTTCTCCATGACAAAATTACAGTGAGGGCTATCACATGTTTAAATATGATTCAAACATGTTAGAATTAACCTTAGGTTTATTTATTTTCAACTCCGCTGTTTCGCGTACTTTTTTTGAATATATATATATATGTATATATCCTTTAATCTTGATATTTGATTCGTTGTTAGTCACCTAACATCCTTCGAAATAACATGAGATTCTAAAAGAAATATCATGACGAGGAATTTCTTCAGGGTTATAATTTTTTATTTATGTACATTCGTAAGATAAATCGCACTTCACATTTTCTGCAGGTTATATCATTTACAAGGTGTTAGCTATGTTTCAATTGTTAGCTATGCATCACTTTTTCGCTAATCTCTATATATTAACATTGCATTTCCATCCTATTCAGTTTGAGTTAAATACAACATAAAAACCTAATACATTTATATGGTTCATTTTACTTTTATTTTCTGCCTAGAAGCATCGGCGTTTCTAAATAATTCATAAATCTGTTGAAAATGTTATGTTTGACAAATCAGATTATTATAATCTGATTATTTTTACTATTTAATATACTTTCTCTTAAACGTAAACTTTAAGGCATGGAAAACATTAATTAAATTACCACATTAGCTAACTAAATGTGTCCAATATATTACTTTATAATATTAAAACAAATGTCGAAGATATAGTTTTCACGTATAATATTAACAGAACATAATATGACTTGTAGTCTAGAAAATAAAATTTGTGCAGAGTAAATTATTGTATTCCGGGCCTTAACTTGAAATGTTTATTATCAGATCTACTCTACCTCGACGATAGATGTAATCCATGTTTGCCAATTTTATGGAATGTATATGAGAAACAAATCCCCCTTTATATTTATCAAAACATATTTGTTCTGGCAGTCAATTCACTATACTACTTTTTAACTCTTCCGCACAATATAATTCGTTGGCTCCGCCAATGTAAACCAAAAACGTAACAAGTCGATGAGGGTCCTGAACGTGGTCTGCCCCAGGTCTTTAAGAATTTGATACATATATTGTAGACATAGATATAAATATGCAGGATGATCACAGATGGAAAGCATTTGAACTAGGTCAACTGAATCAGAGCATATCTGTGGTTAACGAACAGCAGTAACACGAATTATTATTAGTCGTTCTTTTTTTGTTCATCCCTATGACAACCTTGATTAAGAAGATATATCATCAAATGCAAAAAGCCCTGATTATCCCGCATGCTCATCAGGCAGTATGAAACCAGGAGAACCGTATGCAGTGTATCGTCCGCTTTGAAAAGCAGTAATGTGTGATTTGGCGGAGAATTGGTGGTACTTTTATAAACTCAAGTGACATTCCCTAGATGGCTTGTGGTATGTTTTGTCATAGTAGTATGTTGAGAAAGACTTGCTTTTTATATGCAATACATTACTGGAATGCTTGCACTACCTCATGCCAAACGAGCATGCTAAATTTGCTAACTGGACATTATCTCGAACTGTCAGCTTCATGAAACACTTTATTCTGTTTTGGCAATTTGAAAGACTTTCAGAATATAAAATTTCTTGTAAGGTAGTAACACAATCCAAACGAATTCACGAAAAATTCCTCCCTTTTTTATATACTTTTATTCTTGGTGTAATCATCGTTGCAGTACTAAGCCACGAACAAAAACAAGCAGAATAATAAAACATTGATAAATTCGATTAGTAATAAATTAACCGCATTCTCCAAAAGATATTGGTATATATATATATATATATATATTTATATATGTATATATATATATATATATGATACTTCTACATACCTTTCTGCTTCTGCAATAATTATTTCTTCTCGGTGTAGTTAATTGGCTGAATTAAACGATGCAATAAAATAATTTAATTACCATAGATTGAAAACAATTTATGGGGATAGGGACGATAGAATAGGTAGTTTGCAGGGTTTAATTTCAAAATGTCTTTCATAAATGAGTTCATTAAAATACTGCATTCAATAAAACAGTGTTCATTTCGTGAGCAAAATATGATACGCGGAAAGTTATTATTATGCATTTCCCGTCATAAAATCCATTTACTAAAACTTTAATTAAAAAAGAAATTAGTGTAATATATTTATTATTATTGTCAAAATACACAAAGAATAGTGTGACATACTCATCATTTTAAAAATAAATATATAGAAAGTCAGTTTTGAAAACAAGAATACATTAAATCCTAACGTCCCGAATTCAGTACCAAACGGTCGATCCTTTCCAACATTGTTTTAAGGCAAACCTAGGCGATCATACAATCACATCTACATCTTATATGCAGCCAAAATCACCACAACATGCTCCTATACTTGTCCAAAACTACATGCTTAATGTCACAATAGAAAACCAAATACAACCAACAATTAGACGCACAGACATATCGAACAGATACATTACACTCTCTTACTACAACCAAGTAATCTATTTTTCTATTTTTAGCTATTCTGACATCCCGTTGTTCATACTGTCACATGATATATTCACTAGATTAATACGCCCTTGACATTTAGCACAATTGTCTGTCACGTGACCCAATTCGGACAGCCTGTTGGACATACTGTCACATGACACATTCACTGGATTAACACAGCCTTGACGTTTGGCGAAATTATCTGCTACGTGACCCAATACTCGGAGATAACGCACAAGTGTTGATCATACTGTCACATGACACACTCACTAGACTAACACAACCTTAACCTTTGGCGCAATTATCATTCATACAAACACATGACTCTAATATGCGGACGTCACGGAGAAGTGAACACATTCTATGCATGACCTCGTGACCCCCATCAACCAACCAAACAGTATCTTTTCAAATTCTGGTCAGAGTCGAGACAAATACGGCATAGCTCCAGGTCCCTCCATCTAACACTACTTTTGAAAATCATAACACTGTGAAACCGGTTGGGGTAAATGTAAATACATCTTCTTAAAGACTCCAATTTAATTCTCAACTTCTTTTCTTCATAACTCTACTCGTGTAAAAAAAAGGTTATTATCATGTATATATATATATATACACACACATACATATATAAATATATATATACACACACACACATATATATATATATACAAGCTGTGATGTGCATAAATATATAATATAATATATATATGAACGCATATATAAATATATATATATATATTTTCTCAATTTCAACATTAATCTATTTACTTCCATGTATACATATGTATTAAAGTATGTATGTATATAACATAGAAGGAATTAGATACATCTTTAATTCATGCGAACATTTCCTGAAGCAACTGCGTGATATTTGAGAGTTGTTTTTGATGTTTTGTTACATATTCTTAACAGATTATCACAAGAACAATTTTAGTGACAACATATCTGGTACAGTACGTTAATAATTGTCAATAATTACGTTACTTTCATTCAATAAATATTTCATTGAATTCCATCTTTTTAATCGACATTTGACATTTCTTAACAGATATTCGATGAGAATGGTGTATGGAAGGCATAACATATTGATAATGACATATATTTGTAGGCCATATTTTATTGATCATTTTTAGAAGATAAGTAAATATGTGATATAACATGGATATAACTATTTATGCACATGTGTGTATGCGCATGCTAAATATGTATAGAAAATATATTTATTTTTAGCTGGTCATCTGATGATGTATTTCTACAATCTTTGGTAAAATAGATAATGATTGAATTGAAATCCAAGGTATGTGTGCTTAACTTTGAAGGGTAAGTTTCATTGCATGTAATTTTGCTTTGGAAATGATCGTTTCAAGAGACTACCTATAACTGTATATTAGAGAAAGGACGACAATAACATACCTAACCGCAGGAGCTAATGATGAAACGAGATTTAATCATATTCAATATGAATTGCTTCCGTTTCACATTTGATTTCCCTTTTCTATCTTCTGGATATCACTTAAGAGAATCTTATGAAATTAATTGCAGGTTGTAGCTTTCATCATAGTATCATATATTGATTGAATCGTATCCTTACAAGCTTCAATTACACGTAACCAGGGAAACAGAACATGAACACAAATATGTTTTTCTCTGCATGAAAATCAAATATTCTTACACGATTCTATTGAGGGACGCAGTTCTTAGACCTACATTTATTACATATATACACAGAAACTTATATTACTTTTCAAGGTCAACTACACATTTTCAAGTTCAAATTGTTAGCTTTAATTTGCTTCAAGTTTGTTTTAACATCCTTTGATATTTTAAAAATTGTTTGGAGATGTTTTTAATATGCTTCGAGATTGCTTTAATTTGAACTCGAAGAGGTGTAGTGTGTTGACATTTGTGTAGTAAATTATTTCTTGAAATCGCAGCTAGTCGTCTAGTTCCTACATATGATATGTATCGGTTTAGTGGTTATGGACACTTAATCACAGGGAATGCACACTTATTGATATGCATGGTCAACTTAGAAAAATACTTTTAGTTATGGTCCTAGTTACGGAATGCATCGTTTGGGGCACGAGAATCCTATATTGGCAGGAATATTTTTTTGCTAATCAGAATTTAATGGAAACAACGTATGTAATAGCTGCAGCTGGTATTAAGAAGAGAACTTAGAATATACTTGTTTAGTTTTAGTAAAGAACTAGCATTAGAAACAAATTAGATATAGAGAAACGACCACTGCCTAGACACTCGACCTACTTGATATAGCAGTCAAATCCTGTTGTACGACCGGACGGATACATTGCATAATATGTCTGAAGAAAGATACTAATATTGATCATGGATGGAACCTCTTTGTTCATAGTTCGGTTCGGTCAGAACTGACCTGGTGCTGACAAAATCAACAACAACAACAGCTGGAAATAAAGGGTAAGTTGGTAGATATGATTGAAATGATATCCAGAAAATACATTGCCGGCAGCGAGAAATAGCCAGGGTTGTTTCTTCAAATCTAAACAAAACATCTTTATTTTCCTTGTTAAGAACTTAGGATTGGGAAGTTGACTTACCGACAAGAAACATACTATAATTCCTTTACGATTTGCATAGTCAAATATACTGTAGTAATGATAAAGATGACAACTGGTGAAGTTGTATTTTAATATCTACGTATACGGCCTTCTACACCATCCAGTAAGGAAAGATAATGTAGAGTACACATGTAAATAAGTATTACAAGATGTGCTGTGAAATTGAACGAGATACACTGACAGTTGTTGATATCATGATTTATGTACTCTATTGGAGGATGCTTGAAGACGTGTTTGCCCCTCTCCTTTCTTGACGAGTGCTCTACCTGACAGCAGACTGGATAATTCGTATTTTGGAGAGCCAGGTAATGGTCCTCTGCTTAGAGGATAGAGCTAAAGGGGATATTCTCGATAATCTTAAACCCATACGTCTGATGAATGCTGAATTAAAAGAAATGTTTGCCAAATTACTTACAAAGACTTCTTTTTCTTTCGTACTATCGTCGTACCTACACAAGCATATGCGATTCCTTAGATATCTATTAATGATAGACTTCTCACGATACATTATTAAGAGCATTGGATAAATATGTTTTGTGTGACACTGTTCATTTAGATTAAACTACATTGTTGGCCATTGCATGGCATTTGTCGTAAGCAGGGTTTAGTTCTCAGAAGTCAGTTTAAATGGCTAAAGATTTGAACATTTTAGCATCACACGTTCATAACAGTAATGGTGGCTCTCTTACGCATGTTTATGTTTCGCGTATTTAGACAAAATTTGGAAGGTAGAGATCAAAGAGGGACAGACCGCTGGAGCTACCAAAAGGGTGCCGAGCATTTCGGGAATCATATCGAAATGAAGGAATATACCGTGATAACAGCAGCAGTTTAATCCAGGAAACATTGATACGCTTGCGATAATGCACTAGAAGAAGAATTGTTATGCCGGCCAAAGTGTGTTGCTCTTCCGATGAAAGGTTTGTGACCCACTTATATTTATACCTAGTGGTGGATAGTAACAGAGAGGAGTGTTGGCCATCGTTGTCAAACTCAATGAGACATGATCAGGGAAGAAACTAAGCCTGAGCGAGTGATTGGAGGGGAAGAATATCAGTATCGCTTCATTTATGTATTGCAATGTGAGACCAATGAATTGCAACTGTTTACGTCTGACTAACTTCGAATGTCTTACCCAGTGGGTTTCGGCATGCCATGGCAGATGATGCACTATTATGATATGAGGCAGTGGTATCGGATGAGATATATTTACGCAATCAGTGGTTGACGTCTTGCGTCATTAAACACCTTGTCAGAGGACATTTCTCTAACTGATCTGCAGTCCTGGTGTAGACATAGTCGGAGGATAAGAGCATTGCACGTTGAGTGTTGCCAAAGTCAACAAGCCTCGAACAGTTAGATCAGTCGACCGGCAGTTCTTGCATTATATAAATAGCAAATAATGATTATGTTCATTGATAAACAAGGATAGTCTGTAGTCGATAAACATTTAATTAGCATCTTATTCCGGATGGAATTTATATCGGAAATTGTATGTAAATTCTAAAGGGTATTTGCCAATTAGTGATATCGGTGAGACATTGTCATCTATAAATGATATTAGAGATAGAAGTGCTGTCCTTTGTAGCTGTTCGAAAAGCGTTCACTGATCACTTACTGGGCAGATATGTCGAACCGTTGATAGCACATTGAGAAACTATCCGACTGTCGTCCTAGTCCATTGAGAAGAAGGTTTCAGCGTATAGTAAAACAAACCATGTAGATCATGATGTCATATATTTAATAAAAACAGCATTCAATTGAGCTACAAGTGTACCATGTTTCCTGTGCTCATATGGGCTGTATAAGCACAATAAATTTGTCCGGTACGAACACAGAAATGCCTTCTATACATAATTGAAGTAAACCTGATATCTTCCCGCTCAACATCATGTACCTTTTTTACAGGTTCACTGTATCGGGGTAAGGCCTCCCTTGCAAGCCTGAGCGAAACACATTGCTATATAGAGCAAACTGAAAATCACTTTAAAAACATTTGCCGCTCAAAATATGTAAACTTTGAAGGAGTCAGAAAACCTTTCCCCAAATCATTATTCAGATATTTCTGAAGTTTAAAATATGGTAATATTAAAGATTATGAAATCGATTGGCCTCTTTCAGAAGACCTTCTCCCAAAATTAATGTCTCTAGAAAATGTGAACTTTGTCTTCCGTTGAAGTGTAATGACTTATTACACACTTTTGCAATTTTGAACAAAAGATCAGAATTTGGTAAATATTTACTGACACTTCCGTCGAAATTTATTGAAAATATTCCAAATACTAACTGGATAATATAGAATGGATTTGCCGTATTTTGAAATATGATCACATACCGAAAAATATTTCAGTCTTTCACCAACAATAAAACTGCATTAACTATAGCAACCTAACTTGCGTTTGTGTGTTTTATGCGTATATTACTAAAGGTATAAAAACATCACGGGATTTTATAAGTGAATAGACGATTACATAATGTGTTATGCATATACAAATTGAGTTGATGAATGTGTGACGCATTATCTAGCGTTTGTTTTCTCAAATCACACCTCGGTGCCTAATTATATGTTGATGTGCTTAAGAATATTTTGGCTTATATTGTCACGGTGTACCCCTTCTTAAGAAAATAAAGAAATTCGACATTGTATTGATTAGTTTTCCTTCGTTTTTACGTACAACCTTAAACCAATCTATATCTATCTAGCTATTTATATATCTATCTATCTATATATCTATCTATCTACGTGTATATCTATTTTTGTATATGTACACACACAAACACACACATATATATATATATGTGTGTATGTGTGTGCGTGTATACACATATGTATATATGTATCAGTATATATATACTCATATATACATAGATGTATATGCATATATATGCCTATGTAACGGTGTATTTATAAATATATATATATATATATATATATATATATATACACATAAATATACACACACATATATACATATATAAGTATATGTATATGTATAAATATATATATATGTGTGTGAGCGTGCGTGTGCGTGTGTGTATGTGTGTGTGTATATGTCTATCTATCTGTTTATCTATCAGTAAATATACACACTTGCATGTACACACATACACACACCCACACACATAAATATATGAGAATGTCCGTATGCCCTATCCGTTATTTTCACTCTCCCACCCATTGCTTGTCCCTGACAACTAAACATCTCTACCCACCCACTTTGTCATTTTTGTTATAATTCCTACCACTACTTACAGACTGTTCATCCTTTAGTACCTTTAAATCTGACTACTCTGCTAGCTTTTACAACCGTAACCTTTCTCCTATGTCCATTTCCTGCCTTGCATTCTCATACCATCCTCAACTGACCGCACCACTTAACCATTTTAATGCCGTTTTACTTGACCTGGTTTCGGTTGCAAACTCTACCACACTTTCATCATAATTTACTTTTCCCCTATGGTACTGCTTGCAGGGCCGTATTATCCTCAAGGCTGACTAGGCTTCAGATGGGCCCCTGCAACCTTTTTCTTTTAGTGTTAAATGTTAACACTATGGATACGGCAAACGCACCA
>JAOPJM010419406.1:0-11256 GCA_027124095.1 Muusoctopus leioderma | reverse complement strand
AAATTATCTTGCCAAAAAAATATGATAAAAATTAGGGGGGACAAAACACATTCTGTCCAAGGTTGCCAAAAATTAGGAGGGATATGTCCACGAATCCACCCTGGATCGACGCCCATGGTCAGTGGAACAGACAACACTTGAGGAAAGTGAAAAATTCAAGATGGAAACATATCTTCCTATTCTGGACTTTCTGAACTCTCACCTGGCTAAAGGTGCAGAAGCCTATGAAAATATTGGTAGGTAGCCTACTCTTGGAAGATGATTCTATACTTGCAGGTTAGTTGTTACTCTGAGATGTCTTTCTAATACTGATCATCTCTTGTTGGTATGTGTCTGGATCACCACTTATAAATTTTGCTCGATGTTGTAGGCCATGGAAGATCCCTTTTTTCACACTGTATGGATGGTGCAAATCAAAGTTCAGGTATTTTCCGGTGAATATAGGCTTCACCAGGAAGAAGTGTAAGTATTACTGGACCATCTGAACTCAATAAGATCTTCAATACAGTTCACAATGGAAAAGAAAAAGGACAACAAACTGGCCTTCCTGGATGTGCTAAAAACTCACATGGAGTGCGAACATAAGCATTGGTTAAGTGTTAAGTGTGGTATTTCAGCTAGTAGGTGTGAGTTCAATCTCTGGGTTAGTGTAACTATATACTCTAGTTTAAGCGGAATGAGCAAGTGACATCACAAAGTAACTAATAACTAATACGAGCATATCCCAGGCATTGACAATTGAGGGAGAACTATCTATCCTCGTGGCTTGAATAAAGGGTTTGATTCAAAATTCTGAGAACGTCAATAGGACAGGCACCTGAAGAAGACCAGAGGGTACAACAGCCAAAATGTTGTGATTTTAGCAACCATGATGAGAACACTTGTCGAGTAAACCAGTGTATAATAATGATAATTATTTATCCAAGAATTCAGATAAATGTTGAAATCACACTCTGAATTCTTATATGCATTGTACCAGGGAGTGTTCATTTTCAAGGTTGAAACTTATGAAGAATCATCTTGGCAACACAATGGAACAGCAGTGGTTGAATCTGCTTTCCCTCATGTACATAGAAAGCAACATCCTCAATAATATAGACTTTCAACCGATTATAATACAATTTTCTGCAATAAAATGTCACTAATTTCCTTGGTGGAAAACTTAATTTGAATGTGTTGGGGGCGAGAGAGTTAGGGGCCCAAGTACATTACTTTTCCTGGGGGCCTCAAATATATTTAAGATGGCCCTGTTGTCATGGCTGGAATTCCTTTGGTCATAGGTCTGCTTGATCAGGGATGACCTGGGATTAAACAACAACACTAACAACAACAATGAATAATAGCAACAATTTGAGCAAACAAGGAAGCCTCCGCTATATGGCCACTCAACCTGTTAGAAATAGCAGCCAAATCTACACAAAACCACAACCTTAGACAATATAGTCCCTGATATAAAAAAAAAACTGGATGATCATGGCTAGAATACCTTTGATCATATATCTGCTGAACCAGAGCTGACCTGGAGCTAAACAACAGCATCAAATAATGGCAACTCTCTTTAGCCCATTAAAAACTCCCGGTGTCTTGTTTGCTATGTAGATTTGCTGATCATTATGATAAGTCCTACTGGAGAATTTGTGGGGAACTTTTGTACTCACTGTATCTTCATGAAACATTTGTAACATAGACATAAACAACATATTGTGACACATATTTGCAGTGGTACACATAGTAACATACATATGACTATACGCTCTTTGGACCTCATGAAAGGAAGATCCCCACAAGAGAAAGGAAGATCCCCACAAGAGAAAGGAAGCTGATTGTGAAAGTGTGTTCAAAGAAAGGGATGAAACCAGCACAGTGGTGGTCACTATGAGAGCAAGGACTTCTGTTAACCTGTGTCAGGCATGATGGTGACTGCACCACATATCGTTTTAATTATAGGATTTATTTGACATTGTTCCATTATTATATCTTTCAAAGCTAATAATATCTGGGATTGTTCCTCCTCACAGGAATACTGGAGTCAATAGGGTTTACACCCTCACCCACTGCTTTTAAATTGCAAGCATAACTAAGAAGATTCATTTGGAATTCTCAGCCATAGTTTCTTGCTTGAAGAAGCCTTTGAGACAACCAGTATCAGTTGATTAAATCAACCCCAGTACTTGACTGGTACTTTTTTATTGACCCTGGGGTGTTGGAAGGCAAAGTTGACCAAAGTAGGATTTGAACTCAGAATATGAAGGGGTGGGCCTAAATACTGCAAGGCATTTTGTCCGACGCTCTAACGATTCTGCCAATCCACTGTCTGTGAAGGTGGACAAAGAATAATAAGGATTTTTCATATATGAATGATATTTTGTGTTGTTAATGATGATCTTAAAAAGAGTTCAAACAGGTCAATCAGTAGTTTACAGAATAAGGTCAGGAAATGTTTATGTACTCCAATTCTTCAATGTGTGTATTCCATCATCAAAGAGGATTCCAACTGAAGAGTCTAGAATGCAAGTAGCTGAGTACAGTAGGCTGCTATTAAATATCTAGGTGGGTTTTGACATCAGGCATTCAGAGTGTCAGTGCAGGTAAGAAGGTGCTGGTTCTCGGGTACCATTGCATTACATACTGTATATCTTGTATTTCATTTCATATTGGATGATGATGATGATGATGATGAAGATCTTCATCATCATCGTTGTCATCATTGACATTGTCATCGTCATCATTATCATCATCATTTTACATCCATTTTCCTCGTGACTTTCAAGCTATAATTAGCCTCATCAACCACATGTTCACTCCACAGTGTCTGAGTCATTTATGAATGATGAACAAAACAGCACCTATACACTACTGTTAGAGAATTCTATTTATTATAATATTTATTTCCCTGATACTTTTTATTACCTGATGTTTTTTAGTGTTTAATAATAGTGATTTTTTTAAATATTCTAATACCATCTCTTTACTCCTATGATAACCAGGAGTATATTCAAAATTTTAGTTATCAACCACTTTTGTGCTTAGTATAGAAAATCTAATACATCTCTTTTCCATACAAAGCTAACATACTATCAGAAAATAATTAGTAATGTAGGTGCTACCTTACTTAATGTAGTGATCCAAGAAATTTCAATCAATTAGAATTACACCAGTAATGAGGTGAAACAATCATTATGATAATGACTAATTCTGGTTAAGAAAAGCAAGGGAGAAAACCTTTGAATTAAAGTTAATTTAAATGAATTAAACATAGAATGCAGTGAAGAGTAAGTCTGACCTTTAGTAGTACAGTGACAGAAAATTAGAATGGTTTAAAATAGAATTAGTTAGTGCATGAACTGTTGGATTTTTAAAACAAGAATTCCAATAAATTAAACATGTGTGTGTGTGTGTGTGTGTGTGCGTGTGCGTGTGCATGTGTGGTGTGTGTGTGTGTTTGTGTAAACACTTGAGTGTGAACAAGAAGAAGAAAAGATAACACTCAGTACTGAAAGTAGACTGTTGTATTTTATTGGCAGTTGAAAAGCCGTAAGCTGTTACTCTGAGTTTTTTATTTCTGATTTTCAGAAAATAATGAAGACTGCAACATGAAACAGATATTTAAAAGAAGTTGCTATAGAAATATTTCAATATCTATACAAACTTTGATTGGATAATATTATCAAAGCAAAAAGATCTTATTGGTTGACCATATAACTATTGTAAACAACATTTTTAAAAAGTAAAGGGAGGGAATAACAGAGGGAGAAGTGATGGAATTTGTTGGTTGCAAAGTAGAAGAAAGGAGAGAGACAGAGAAAGAGAAGAATAAGGGAAGGAGAATTTGGTGAGAATATATTGAAAATATTAAAATAAAATTTAAAAATACATGTATAGAATACAAGTGGAAAGTGAGTAAAGGAAAAGGAAAAGAAGAGTGAATAGGAAGCTGAGATTAAAAGAAAGTTAGCAAGAGTCAGGGAAAATGAAAGGATTTTTAAAAGAATATATGTTTTTAAAGTTGGTAGAATGTAAAATTCAGGTGAGCAGTTTAGCCATGGGGTGTAAGCGAAATAACTTATAAAAAATTAAAAAAATATAAAAAATCTTCAAGGAGGGAAGTAGGGGAAAGGTCAGAAAATGTCAGTGAAAGTCCGTTTTCTCAAAGGAATTCAAAAGAATTAGTCATTAGGCAGAAGATAGGGAAGAAAATTACAAAGTAAATATTTAGAAGCATGCCTGCAGGAACTTAAAAGTTTGGATCTTTTATTTAATGCATATGAATCTTGGAATGAAATGAAAATGTTTCTCACTAAAATACAATAGGAATAGTTAACTTTAACTTTTCTTCTGCTAAAGATCTTGTGATATCTATAGTTTGAGAGAAAGTGAAAGAATTTAAATTTAGAAATCCTTTAGCAATATTTGTGGCTGCTGTTTCACAAACTGTTTCTCATTTTTCAGCTTTGGGAAATAATAAATAAATGGAACATGACACAGATGTTTAAAAGAGATGAACTAGAAATATTCTAATATCTAGATAAGCTTTGATATTACTGAAGCAAAAGGATCTCAATGGGTGACCATAGAACCATTGTTAACGAAATAAATATGAAAAATATGAAATAAAAATAAAAGAAGGAAATGGAAGAGGGAAGAGATGGGATTTGTCAGTTGGTGAGGATAAGAAAAGAGAGAGAAGGAGTAATAGAAGAGCATTTTCTGATGATGGCTGCCACTGAGACCGTTTTTGCACCACTTACTCTAACACACTCACATTTTAATTCTCTCACTCTCACACACTCTTTCTCTGTTTCTTACTCCAGTCAAGCATGACAGATAAATACCTTATTCTTCTATTCACTTTTATTTTGTTATACTGTTATTAACTCTCTGTTTGTCCTTTGACAGCCTCATACTTCCATATTATCTCTTTATGGTAACAGCAAATAAATACACACAGCTAATTATTATATGTGGATTAAGTTATACACACACACTCATGTGTGAGTGTATATCATCATCATCATCATCATCATCATTTTACGTCTGCTTTTCCATGCTTGCATGGGTTGGACAGGTCTTCTCCAATACAGCTTCCCACCACTTCCCTTGATCCTTCGTCAGCTCCTTGAGATTTAGCATCCTGAGATCTGCTTCCACCAACTCTGCCCATGTTTTCCTTCGTCTACCTCTTCCACGCCTTCCTTCCACCTGGTTCACTTGGCACTTCTTCACCCATCTGTCATCACCCATACACATTACATGTTCATACCAATGCAATCTTCTCTCTTGCACACTACATATAATACCTCTTACACCCAGTTGTTCTCTCAACTCATATGTGCCTCGACGTTCATGCACATTAACATTACACATCCAATGGATCATACTTGCTTCATTTCTTACCAACCTTCGCACATCCTCTGCATTCAATACCCAAGTTTCACTTCCATACAACATCACACTTTGTACACATGCATCATTCAGTCAACCATTCGGTCGAAGAGAGAATCCCTTCATCACCAGCAGAGGTAACAACTTTCTCCACCCTATTCTTATTCTGGCCACTATACTTTCAGACCACCCTCCACGACTGCTGATTAGGTCACCTAGGTAACTAAAGCAATCAACCACTTCTATGGGGCCTTCTGAACAATGGAAAGAGTTTATTTTATTGGTACTCTAACTGCTAACTACTCCTGTGCATCTGCCACATACAAAATCATTTATTTATGTCAACCTACCTTTGATACCACTGCATCTCTTGTGCACCCAGATTTTACTTTGGGTACATCATGTGGAATTCATACCTACACCCTTCCTACATATTGAACATGGCCATTTCCATGATGGTAACAGGGTCCTGTCTTCTTTCCTACTTACTAAAACTTTAGTATTTTCTAAGTTTACTCAAAGGCTTCTTAATTCTAGGTTGTGTTTCCATGTTTGGAATTTCTTCTCTAACTCTTCCACAGATTCAGCTATACATACTAAGTCATCAGCATACAGGAGTTCCCATGGACATCCACTCTTAAACTTCCCTGTTATGGCCTGCAGAACAATAATAAATATGAGCGGGCTGTGAACTGAGCTTTTGTGCACACCTACTTGCAGCCTAAGTTCTTTACTGAATCCATTGCCAAATCTCACTTTGCTGATAGCTTGTACAGCTCTCACAAGCCATTCCTCAACTCCAAGTTTTTTTAAGAACCACCAGACTATTGTGCGTGGTACCCTGTCAAAGGCCTTCTCCAGATCAATGAATGCTAGATAGAGCATCCTACTTTTAGCTACGAACTTTTCTTGAAGTTCTCTCACTAGGAAGAGAGCATCAGTGGTACTTCGACTAGACATAAAGCCAAACTGCATTTCATCAAAGCTAATTCTCTCCCTAATAAGTTGTGCTAGTATTCTTTCTGTTACTTTCGTAACCTGGTCCATCGGTTTCATGCCTCTATAGTTACTTCTTTCTAGTGCATCACCTTTGCCTTTGTAGCAGTTGATGATCAGTCATTGGGTATGACCCCACCTTGTACCACCTGGTTAACAATGCAAGTGACTAGCTCAAGCCCTACTTCGCCAGAGACTTTAAGCATCTCGGCAACTATACCTGAAGGGTCTGCAGCTTTCCTCCTCTTCATATCCTTAATGGCCAACTATCGATTTCAATAGCTGGTCCCTCTGTTGTGTCTACTGGAGGAAGTCCTTCTTCTTCCCATGCATTCTCCACATTTTACAGCCTCTCATAATAACATTTCCAAGCATCTTTCTGTTCAGCGTCAGAGAGAGCAAGTGCGCCACTGTCATTCCGAACACACTCTTCCCCAACGAGATCTTCATTAACTCTGACGCACTGCTTTGCAATCCGTAGAACATTGGCAAACTTCTTACTTTCAGCCTCTGTCCATGCTATGGATACTCCAAGAATGCAATTATTCAAGAATTTAGAACTGGATTCTTTTCTGCAGTTTTTAAAGAAGAATCGCATTATTCTTAATAACAAGAGTTATATTTATCGCAATATCATGTCATTGCAACCATTGAAACATGCTATTGATGGTGTTGTATGGAGATGCCGAAAGTGCAAAAAAACAGTTTCTTTGTGAAAGAAAACATTTATGGAAAATTCTAAATTGACAATGTCTGTCATTTTTCTATTAGTTTTCTATTTTATATGTGAACTCCCAGTGACCTGTTCGATGTCAATCAATGGTATTTGGAGGGAAGCTGCTATTCACTGGTAGGACTACTGCAGAGATATTTGTTCTTTGAAAATGCTAAAAGACAAAGTGTGACCAGGTGGTCCTAACCATGAAGTCCAGATTGATGAAAGCCTAATGTTTAAAAGAAAAACACCACATTGGCAGGTTCATGTAACGATTTTGGGTTATTGGGTTTTATGTAAATACAAAGAAAAGAGGATTCCTTCAGCATGTACCAAACCAAAGTACTGCTATTATAGATAATGTATAACCAAGGACAACAATTTTTGTGGACAAGTGGCCAAGTTACAATAATCTCTCCCAACTTGGTTATATTCATGGGACGGTTAACAATTCCTGTTATCTTTTAGACCCTGTCACTAGTGTTTGTCCAAATAATGTGTAATCTTTCTGGGTGCGGATCAAGAGACAGCTTAAATATGAATGTGGGTTGAGCGGTGAGATGAAATGGCCACAAGTGGATGAAGCCATGTATATGACATGACATGTGACAAAGCTATATCTAATTTCAGCACATTTTAAAACACATTGCAAAAATTTATCTTCAGTGGTCTAAAAGATATGTAAAATAAAAGTTTTGTATACTATATGTTTTTGCTAAATATGCCATTTTTGCTAAATATACCATTTTACATACCTTGTCAAAATCTGTCAGAAAAAAATCATTTTCTTTCAGATTCATTTTATTGGCATTTATCGATTACATTAACTGTATCGTCGGCCATTTTATATACCCACATTCACTGAGAAATGGGGGAAGGGAATAAAAAATTTTTTGCAGAATTGTAATGTCCTATGTTTAAAACATGTAATAAAAATAAATTTTTTCTAGAAAAGAGTCAAAAACGAAAAAGTTACAGTAGGGTGTGGGGTAAAAAATTTTAAAAATTTGAAATTGAGAAATTTTTTTTTTCCAAAATTGGGATCTTCCATGCTTAAAACATAAACGCCCCCCCCCCCCCCCCCCAAAAAAATAAAAAGTTACTGCCAGTTAAGTAGTGCGCTTATTCCGAAACTTTACCACACTATGACTTCTTATTTAAAATAAGACCCCTCCTGGACACTGTACAAAGGATATTTAAGTCCTATTACCAAACAGGAAAAGGCTCCATTGAACAAAGAGATAGTGGGGTATAAAGGCCAGATACATTTCTGGCAATATATGCCAGGTATGCCCACAAAATTGGGTATCAAAGTATGAAACATTTGTGAGGTGAGTACTGGGTATTGCTGTGGTTTGAATTTTTATATGAGGAAGAAGGCAATGGTGCAAGTTAGCATGGCCTAGGATGTGATGTGGTCTGGAAATTATTACATCCATGCCATAACCAAGGCTATATACTATTTTTTGATTGTTCACTCACACTTGTGGTGGACTTAGAGGCTGTGTTAACATATACATGTGCCACAGTGATTGTAAATAGACAAGGACTGCCGTTGGATAAAAAAAGGCAAAATTGAAAAGAAGGGTTGAAATAATTCAAAGGCAGAAAGGAAATTTGCTAACAACCATATACAGAGACAAGAGGCAAATAAATTTTCTATCCACTTGTGCCCAACCACATGGATGAAAATGGCGCACCTTTTGTAAACTTTAATTACAACAATTACATAGTTAATGTAGATCAGATGATGAGCTATTGCATGGTTGGTAGACCAGGTAATAAGTGGTAGCAATACCTGATTTGGTATATATTAAATATGAGTATTGGGAATGCTTTTTTACTTTATATCAAATCAGATGCCACAGTGCAATTGAGGGCAAGCTATTCATCCCCAAAAAATAACTGTTGGGGAAAAAGGCAAAAGCTTGCCAGAGGAACACACTTCTCTGAATTCAACTGATCTCCATAAAACAGAAAAGATTGATGGTTGCAAGAGATTCTGCCAAAAATGTTAACATCAGAAAAGGAAAGCTCCCAGTGGAGTGGGCAGTCAGTTGACACAACTTTCCACTCTGCATTCTGCAAGGTTGCATTATGCAGAGTGGGATGCTTTACAACTTTCCATGAAAGAAATATTACTTAATTTGTGTGTATATAATTCAATTTTATAAGATACTTTATTTTCAAATTTACCTGTAAGGTGAGAGACAAACTCTGGTTAATTATATTAGTGAATCTCTTATATTAGTAAATCATTATTATCTGTGTATTTATGTATGTGTGTGAATATATTTCATTTTGTAGTTTTCTTCAAACATTTTGATAAATTCCAGTATTTCATGCTATTTTACCTGTATGGTGCACCTATTAATTCCAGTATTTCATGCTATTTTACCTTTATGATCCACCTGTTTTATATGCTCTCACTTTTAGTTGAACATCCAATAATGTGCACAATTCTTCTATACTACAATTCTGTTATATATTCCAGCTGAATTTTATATGGTGATATTTAAGCAAAATTTAAATAATTTTACATTACACTGAATTTAGCTGTAATTAGACAAAAATTCTGCCATAGATTTATGTAAGTTTTGTTCCAAACACCATATTCATATATCAATAAACAAAAACAAAATGTTATGGTTGTTTTATGAAACCAGTCTAAGTTCTTGATTATTTTAGAATTTAATTGAAACATACAGGGGGTGTATTTTAGTTAGAAATATAGTAATGAAAAGGTTAATGAGACTATTATTCTGAACAATCTACAAGAACACTTCTAAAGAATTTGACTTCCATGACATTTTCAATTAGTCAGTGGCAGAATATTTGATTAGGAACCATACAGTATTCATGTAAACAATATTTTTTAATTACCACTGCAATTTTCTATCCATTATTCCAGTGCATAAGAGTTGGATGTAATAGAGATGAAGATGATGTGGTTATATTCTCTTTCTCCATTCTGATTGGTCTTGTACCAGTCTAAATACACAAAGCTTCTTCTTTGAGTTGAAGTACATACGAAGAGGTATAACCAGAGTAGATTTTGTGTCTGAACTTAGGGTCTGGTTTTAGCTTAACCTTCATGCTAGAACATTGCTTGTGCACCAAATGTTGACATAAGATGGAGTTATTTGCATTAACAATATTGATGTAAATATTTCAAATTTCAGAAACATTCAGCCAATGCTGGTGTAGTAAGACAAACGTAAAATAGAAAACATAATACTGATTAATGTAAACATTGGATCATTTGAAAATAAGTTTGTTTGGAAAGCTGCTACAATGCAGATGAACTACAACTAATAGTTATATATATTGAGTAAAGTACCCCTGAAAAACGGAAAAAGTGGACAGAATCGCCTACAGGAATTGAACCACGCATCTGTTGTATACCAGACGACCACGTGTACAACAAATGCGTTGCTCAATTCCCGTAGGTGGTTCTGACCAATTTTTCCTTTTTTCAGGGGTACTTTACTCGATATATATAACTATTAGTTGTAGTTCATCTGCATTGTAGCAGCTTTCCAAACAAACTTATTTTCATCATAGGGATTAGCTTTGAAGTTTTGTATGATATTTATTAATATTGACTGTGATGATGAGTAAAACTATTTTCTTTTGTTGCAGTCTGCTGGTTTGGTTTTTGTACATGTCTACAGCCGATGGATTACTGACAGTGTAAAGGGTGCAGATACTATATTGTACCAAAACATCCTTACTACGTCAGATATGAATCAGAAAATACAACCAGAGATATCTTTCTGGCAGTTTTATTTAGGCAGGTTCGTTCTGATATGAATTTATATTTTGAACTGTATTTTATCTGATTTTATATTTGAACACAGTATATGTAGAATTTTATCTTCATTGCTGAAGGTGTTTAGTAGCTTTCTTTCTTCCTTTCTGTCATCTTCCTTCTCCTTCTAACATCTATTTTACAATGCTAGTATAGCAATGCAATGATGTCACAAACATAAGTTTAGTTCATACTAGATTGCCATAAAGGCTATCTGATTGATATGTAAGCCTTCAGTCACCAACATGCTACAACCACATGTGCCACTGATTGACTATATATATCATCATCATCATCATCGTTTTACGTCCGTTTTCCATGCTGGCATGGGTTGGACGGGTGATTTCGGCCC
>JAOPJM010419303.1:0-11256 GCA_027124095.1 Muusoctopus leioderma | reverse complement strand
TATATATAATCAAAATGACTATATGGGGTTAAAAAGAACGGTGGTGAATTGTTTGATGTCCCCATGGGTGCTTATGACAGGGCCAAGCTCTGCAGGATTATTGGTACCTATATTTTAGATTCTTTGCATGAGGAATTCCCATTCGTCAGGGAGAGAATATACAGGGACGATGGATTGGTTTTGACCAGAAACATGAGCGGACATGAGCTGGGTAGATTTAGAAGAGACCTGATAGAGTTCTTTCGCCGGATGGGTTTGAATATCACGGTGGAAACTAACCTTAGCATAGTTAACGTTTTAGATGTCGCCTTAGACAAAGAGACCGATAATCCTAGACCTTGTCGTAAGCCTAACGAAAAGTTATTCTATATTAACAAGTTTTCCAACCACCCTCCTAGTATCATAAGTAAGCGTATCTCCTCGTTATCAGCTGATGAAGCCACATTTAAATTCCGCGCCTTAGTAACAGTGGTTTTTCGGATAAGATCCAGTTAGACACTCGCGATAGCGGACCTTGAATCACTAATAGAACTAGAACTAGAATGGTCCTGCGGTTCAATCCAACATACCCTGTTAGTGAAAACAGCAATATAGGTAGAGAATTCCTAAATCTAGTGTCCAGGCATTTTCCTAGGGGCCATATATACCACACGATTTCAATAGGAGCACATTGAAAGTGAGCTACACCAGTTGTAGAAATTTCGCCTCCTCTATAAACCAGCTAAATATGGAAAAGCTTTCGGACCAGATGACTAATGACCAAGCCCCAAATTGCAATTGTGTCGATCCTACTAATTTCCCCCTGGATGGCAAGTGTTCGACCAAAGGGATTGTGTATAGAGCTAAGATACAGATCGACAACAGCCCCACATCTAAAACATATACCGGGTTAACTGAGAACAGCTTCAAGGCCAGATTTTACGCCCATAGGAATTCATTCAAACACCCTGAAAACAAATCTTCTACAAGTTTATCTAAATATATTTGGTTTTTGAAGGACTCCGGATCACCCTCTTTTAAGATATCCTGTTCAATTTTGGAAAAAGCGAGCCCTTATAGGCACGGCTCTTGTAGAAGCTTTTTTTAGGTGTCTGTTATATCTTACTGAGAAACTTTTGATGTTATTCCAAGATAATTCCGCCTTGAACCCAAGGTCTGAGCTTTTAAACCATTGTTTGCATTTTTCGAAATTTTTGTTTTCTAACTGGCTACCTACCACCAAATGCATGAGGATTCACACGGAGCTTCATGAACAACGCGAGTAATCCCCCATTTTTCCGACCGTTGGCTATCGCTGCTAATTTTGACTGTATTTTTTTAATGTTAATGTTTTCGTGTCACAGACGCTTTGAACCCTTTTGGCAAAAAAAAAGACCGATTTATTTGACTATTTCACTCTATTATTAATTTAATTATTATTTTTTACGATTTGCACTATGTATAACTCCTAACGAAAAATGTTTTGAATTTTCTATCCATTCCCCCACCACAATCGGATATGGATTTAAGCCCACACCCCCATCTTGAACCTTCCTATCACTCCACTGCTTTCATTCCCCCATTTAATTCCCCGCTCCATACTTACCTACTGCTCCACGTACTTATCTATCTATTTATTTACTTATTTATTGACCGTTACCCCCGCTACATCCACATCAAATGTCAACCTCTCTATTATTCCATATATTTTTATTTTTATTCTTCTATTTCTCTCTCTCTTTCTCTTTCACTAGGGCACTTCATCACTATCACTACACCCCTGCAGCTTTAATATCCAGCCCCTCACACACTCTCTATTAGCTCCTTAACGTTTTTGCTTCTAGCACCACCTTCTCCTTGCTTATAACGCTTTTTTATGATTTGCCAACGGTATATTTTTAAATCCTCAATGAAACTCACTGTCTTGGATGTTCAAATGCAAGCACACTCAATCATCATTAGATGTTTATAACGGTTTCATCCCCCTCTTCTCCCCTGCCCCCCTCTCATATATTCTTGTACAACCCTGCTTCTCTTCACATTCGTTTGATAATCGACGCCGTGAAACTCAGAGTTACGAATTTGTGAAGCTTTTCAGCTTTGAATAAAACTTGATATATATATATATATATAGTTTTAAAATAGTAAATCAGCTCATAGCGAAAGAAGTCGGCGAAACTCTCTTGATTCTCAGTTTTAATGTCTTCACATAATCGATAGTGTTACATAAATAAAATGGTAAATAATACTCAACAAATGTGTATAATCACATATTAGAAATTGTAATTGAAGCAATTTTCTGTGAGAGGAAACTTAAAATGACTTCAAATTCCGGCATCATATCCGATTTTAGCTCAAACAATTATTTGTTACACAACCTAAATAATTAACCAAACCACAACACGACTATTCATAAATCAGTACTGGAAAATAGAAAGAACTCTGCCTTCAAAACAATTCATTCTAGTTTATGGATACCGGTTGATTACCAGTGCCATATTTCCTTGCTTATTCCGTAACAGTCTCATTTTGTTTCATAGAAGTTGGCTACATCTTGTACTGAAAGCATTGGTTCAACCAACGAATCCTTAATTAGGAATGAACCTTTTAGGTACGTAATTAAAAGCCGTCAACTATAGTAAGAAACGAACTTATATAAAGCAAGACTAAAGAAATCACATTGTAATATCTCGGGAGTGTACACTAATTACAACAGAAAAATTGTGACCGGAAACTAGCAGCACTCGATGCAAAGCTTATTTATCAAGTCAGACAAATTAGATTGCGAATGTATTAACTGTAAATGTAAGTTCTGTGAAGTCTCTGTGTAATCGAAGTTATTTATGAAGCTCAATAGCAATGTAGTTTTGAGGAGTAACCTAAAAATATTGATTGGTTCTGACGTCAATGAGTTACTTTGCATCGCATTGGTTATCTTAAAGTGTATAACTTCAAGAAGAGATTATAAAACATTATAATTAAGTCACCGTATGAGATACATAAACGATGGAACGTAAATTGATATTATTAATGGAGTGTTTGATGAATCTGTTAATGGATGGAATAGAAATGAGTTTGAATTTGTATTTTGCTGATGACGTCGCAGCTCAGATACCAATTACTTAGGGCGAATTTAAGGTGATTTTAAGCATGAAATGGCTAAGCTGCTTGTTTAATAAATAATTAATGAATGTGTTCCCATCAAGCGCTAAACATGAGTCAGAATAGACCAAATACATAATAATTTAAAATAGAACTACAAAAAAATCGTAAATGCTGAAATTACAACAATTTGCTGTTGACTATTTCTTCCGGCCTCTGTGCTACTATTATACTGTGGTTCACTTAGTCATCCACACATCACCATTTCGCAGAAAGATATTTCGTTATTAGTTATTTAAAGAAGAGGCCACCACTGACATTTGCGTCCTCGAGATCAGTTGATCGGTAACATGGACATATGTACGTCGATATCTGCTGGGTGGAGAGGGGAGACCGGATGGAAGCGGTTGAAAGAGGAATATCGCCTCTGTGAGATTGTAGGTGATACTGAGAGCATCAATCTTTAACGACTGCGAGGATGTTTCGCCAAATATGTTTCACTCAAGCGATTTTCTAAAAATTGCCTCCAACTATAGTCTCTGGTCCACTCGTAGCAGTGTGAAATGTCAGTTTTAGTAATAGTTACTATGAGGTTTTCCACAATGTAGCGGTCTCATTTGGCATATGACCTATGCTAAACCATACACACAAACTAATACAGCTTCGGCCAGGCCCCTTTTCTTTCTGTGTATTTCATGGTTGCTGACTTATGTTTGTATTCCGAGGGTAGTTGGCTTCAATGTAACATTTTTTGAAGTCCTTTTATTTGAGGTTACATTTTAATTTAACCATTCAAGTGGCAGTTTTGGGGCACATTATTTCCGAGTGTGCTGGTGATAAACACTAAGTAATCGTAGAAGCCCAAGATGGACCATCTAAACTTTCTACACACCCCTGCCATCCCGAGAGTGGGACCATCGTGTCTAGTATGGCGTCATACTACTCTATTGGCAACTCAATTTGCATCATCTCACCCCTAAAACTAAACTTTAAAATTATAAGTGGTTTTTGTTCTTGTATTTCAAATTGTCTGGAGCCTAAAAGAGGGCAAATAAAAACCATTTTTTTCTGGAATTAATGATTAATAGTTGAGCGGTGTAGAGGCTTAAATCAACCCAGTAATTAATTGCTCTCGACCATGGAAAGATGAAAAGGCAAAGTCTACCTCGGTAGGATTTGATTTTACAACAAAGTATCTTCTTGCATCCTTCTCACGTGCTCTAACAATCCATCACCTCCATGAAAGAAACATTGACTTCTAAATGGTACAAAGCCCGAGTTTCTGGGAGAGGTGTATAAACATTCCCGCTGTTTTAGTTATTTTACTAATACTTTATGAGCTACAGCAGGATTTGAACACAGAACGTAAACAGGTGATTATATATCGCAAGTCATTTTGCCAGTCACACTTCCAGTTCTGCCCAACCACACTCGTGAAAGTAATATTAAAACACAAACAAAACAAAAACAACAAGATATTCTTTATTTCAGAGTAACAGGCGATCAAATATTTAACTTCAAAATAACTATACAAAGACGAACAACTTTTATATATCAATTTTTGAAAAATATAGCAAATTAATTTTGTTTGTTTGCGGGGACAACAATCGTTTCTTCGTTGCAAATATATTCCCAATATTCTCAGCCTATAATTCATTTGTAGTGTCTTAGTTCTTCTTTGGAAGGTATACATGTATCAAACGCTCGTGGAGGTTTTATTGTCGATGCATACTGCACTAAATTTATTTTGTTTGGCTCCATCATTGTATTTTGTTCTGTAGGAGCTACTTTCTCTGTACGTTCAGCATCAGTTTTTAAACCAGAAGATTCTGCACAGAGAGTATTTTGTATAAGTGGTACTGGCTTAAAACCTAAAAGTTGTAAATTCTCATAACCGAGATACATAAGATTAGAATAAAAAGCAGCAAGCGTAAATGAACGTTCAATCCTTTCTACCAGATTTACATAGAAAGGCACGGCTGAAGTAGTTCGAATATAATGTAAGATGTTTCTTCCCAATGGCAGTCGATTCAAGCGAATCCTGCTGGCAGTAAGCTGATTTCTTGTAAGAATCGATAGCTTCCCGAAGAGTTTGTCTGCAACTGTAGCGATGGAAGTCCAAGGATTCAGCTTTGACGATAGTTGTAAAACCGAATGGAGATTGGCGACAAATGCTAACTAGCGCATCAAAGTGAGCTTCATAGGGAATATATTCCAGGTTAAACGCAGTCTATAAAAATGAACAAAACAAAACTTAAATTTTATTTAAACATAATTACCAAAAGAAATCTTAGATTCTCTTACTTTAGGAAATATACTCCTAATTCGTTTTAATTTATCTCAGGTTGAGATTCAGTATTACGATTTTTGCATTTTAATAATCCACATACTTTTCCCTAATGTATTACAGTTGAATAAATAGAACAAATTATTATTCCTTTGTAATAAACAGAATAAAAAACAGCAACAACCGCTGTGCATACGAGACAACGAGATGGCTTCTGTACGGTCCTTCCAACTATTAGAAATAGCAAAATCTTCTCAAATCACATTCCACTCTTAAAAAAAAAAAAGCAAAAAAAAACAAACAAAGGCTACATTGGATAATGGAGTCCTAGATATAGAAAAAGACGGAATGGTGACAGCCGGAACACCTTTGATTATAGGACTGTTCCATAAGGGCTGGCCTGGGTTAATAATCCAAACATACATTGAACAACTCAGAATTGTTTAAAAAGTATATTTCTTTTAAAAACCTGTTTTCGAAACATCGGATACAGTGTATGGAAAACACTTACCTTGTTTGCCTTCACAAATGATTCACCTGCATTGCAATTAGAAAGTTGCTCGATGCAAGATACCAATAGAACCCAATTAAAATATGGTTCTAGGTCAGTCGATTGCTCGAAATCGTTTTCCAGTCCAACACTAAGTCCCAAACCTCTCACTTCTGAAATGAAGTACACATATATACACATTAACTGCCGGAAGTTATTTGATTTTGTTAGCTATTTTCAGTAAACTAATTCTTTACTCTTCAATCTCTCAGTAATACTTAAAAGACACTTTCCACTGTTTGCTCGTCTATATTATTTTGTAAGCTATGAGAATAAATCCGTTCGATGGCGGTATATATTAAATCCCCTTATATGATATATATAATACTATGAATAAATTTCAAGTGAAAGACCGAGTTCAGAAGATAAGAGGGACCTTTTCGCAACCGATGTATCGGTTAACTGCAAGTTCAGATCAAGGTCAACGCGTTTCAGTCGTGATCATCATGTCCTTTGTATATCAGGAACCATATTTTCAAATTAATCCTTTATTAAAGACAGTATGATTTGAGGGAGAGCTAGCTGCGATGTCTAGCACGTCGAGTGACCACCTAGATGCCCCTTCGTTAGTTTGTCTGCAAATAGATACACTGGGGAGGTTTAGTTTACCGCTGTAAGCCGTAACAATGAGCGATTCGTTGGTTTAAAGAGCTGCGGAAAAGTAACTTGTCCAGGAGAGTGTCTCATAATTTCAAAACTGTTGAAAGCATCTGTAGACAGCTCACTGGTGGTCTCCAAACAATTATTTCGTATGTTTAATTACAGATTCTCGACTTAGACTTTTACGTAACCAAAGCGAGATTCACAATTATAATTTATACCATTTATCTTAGCATTAAAGTTATATTTTTATTAATTTTCGTAATGTTAATATTTTTCTAATTGCTCAAATTTGGGATTCAGAATACCCACTACCTACATAATTATTCTAAAGCAAATTATAAACGTGTGCATCTGCACAGAACCAACGTAATTGCGGTTTAAGAGAATATTTCTTTTATTAAAAGGAGAACCCATATCTGAATTTTACATTATTTTCGACTTGTCATCATTGTACGTATTAATCAGTTTCATAAATATTTCGAGAAAAGTAGAGAGTAGCATTCATTTGCGTTACAAATAGCATTCAATACCTGCAACAATGTACTACAGGTTATAAATAAACTTACATTCTGAGCAAATATCTGTTCAAATAAATATATCTTGTTAAACGTTAACCACTGAAAAGCAATACGAAATCAGAATAACTAAGTTAGAATAACTAAAACATTACGTACCTTTCACCATGTAAATATTGTAACTTAGTTGGTCCTCAGCAACGATGTGAAAACCCGTATCAAAACGATGTCGACATTCCGAAGCAATACGCCAGAACATCCTTTCGACTTCGTCAAACGGAGGCGCTGAACCATCATAAATTTCACTCTGGCCTGTCGAATGTTAACCCAATATTCTGGGCCCTTCCAACGAATATTACTAACATATTTAAACTGTCTGGCAAGTCTCCAGTCATTGTTCCCACTGAGAGAGCACAAATTGCAATGCAATCTTTTATGAAATATTGAAAATCTTTGAGATAAATTCGGATGCAAGAAAGTTTATTGGAATCCGAGAAAAGGTTTGTAAATTATAGGTGAAATTTTTCATGCTGGATAGAGATACAAATAGCTAATAAAGATCGGTAAGTAATGAAAACAGGCTTGAAGAAACACCACCCCGATAGCAGTTTTCACCCAGTTTAATATATTATCTACTTTTTTTGTATTTATAGCAATACATCGTCCAATGTGTCCTTAATTTAAGATGATGAGGTGGGATTTGCGGAAAATGTGGTTGCTATTTCTTGTAGGTAGAGTGACCGGGCAGACGCGTTCCCTCGCTGGCTCGAAGTAAACTTGGTTGCTGTTTAGCCCCAGATGAGCCCTGATCGAACAGATCTATGATTAAAGACGTTCCAGTCGTGACAATCCCAACCTTTTTTTGTATATCAAAAACTATATTTTCCTTCAAGATGGTATGGTGTAATTTGAGGCAGATTTGACCTCTATTTCCAGTAGGTTGAGGGATCATGTAAAAACCTCATTGTTGAACACTGAGACCAGCTGACATACATCGACATTACCATACATGGGGGGGGGGGATCTTGTCAGGCAGCAGTATAGCAAGCAGAAGAAACGATACTCTCGTCTGCCAGGAGTCTTTTCTCCCTCTCTCTCTCTCTCCCACTTTCTATTTCATTCTTTCAGAGAAGTCGTTGGTGTAATAGATTGTATGAGGTATGAGTTATTCAGAGAGGGTGTCATTGGTGGGGAGAGGAAAAGTCGGCAGTGTTTCGGTTACTTATATAGATTTACTAAAGCTCCATTATAATAAGTATATAGTATTAGTTTAGAATTATTTTTGCTGGCTAATTGAATCACAACAAATATTAACTTTGCGTAAAGATAAGTATTTTGCAGTAATAAATCACACTAGAGAGAAAAACTAAATTCATCAGAAATATCACTAATAACATTCGTTTGAAAATGATGTCACCAACTTCAGTAAACAATAGGAAATACTCACACTTTCAGCATTTGTAGATCATTATCGTGTACGGTGTACAGATCAACGAAGTACACTTTAATACTATTAATGTAATTCAATGGACTTGTCACTTGATATTGTCAATCCATACTCGGGGTTTATATTTTCCACGACGATAAAGAATGACATGAATGTCGAAAGCAATATAAGTTTAATTAGCATATTTAATCTGAAAAATAAATATTTAAAAATTGTTTTTATTTTGGAAAATTAAAATAATCGAAAGTAGCTGATAATACTTTAAGATTAGAAACATTGTAATTGCATATGTTGTAACATAAGAAATAAAGCCATTCTAAGCAACTAGATACGTTCGACCTGCTAGAAATGACAGCCAGGTTTCCCTCACGTCGCACTACAGTATTAATGAATGAAGGATGTATTGGATAACCTAGTCCTAGAAACCGCTAAAAAACGGGATCATTACTGTCGGAATGCCTTTTAACATAGGTCTCTGTTCGATCAGGGTTAACTTTGAGTTAAACCATTAAAAGATCCAATATGGGAACATTTAATGTTTTCATGATATGTTGGACAAGATTACCGACCATACTAACATACATTTTTCTGTCAGAAATCTTATCACCTACTACTATTCCATCTACTCTGTATTCCAACTTCACTTTGAAAGATGGTGTTAGTGCTTTAGTAGGACCCACTTCTCTGGATAGCGGCAGCAAAATATTCCATTTAATATTGCTTGAAGTTTTACTTCCAAACTGCCATAAATTTATCTGCTGTCTCCTAGTCTCCACACTCTCCAATTACCTCTTGTCCTGCATTGAAGTAATCATCCTTGGTGACGTCAATGTTCCTCTTGACTATTTCACTCCAACACGTGTAAGAATATTTCGCCATTATGAACTGTCTGCACCAGCCAGTACTTTCACCTACCCTGGCTGTATTCCTGACAGACACGCCGAAAAATCTTGACTGCTCTCTAACCTCAACCCTAATTTTTACCCTCCATCGCGATCTACCTCGCCATTGCAACTTCTTACCACACAAAGCTCCCGACACCCAATATCTTTAATAAATGAAATAGGCTTATTGGTTGGACTCCGGTTCTCAAGCTTCTTAACTTTAGCAGCAAATGTGTTTCATCTGAGACGAATGCAAAAGAGCTAACCGAGTGATCGAAAATATCCTAGGCATGTCCCACTCCACATTCCAAATATATACCACTCAAATGGCTATCACAACAGAATTTCGGTTGAACAGTACGCCCTACAACACATGGAAGAATCCCTCCATCACTGCATCAATTCAAGACAGCCATTACAAAAGAAAGGTATGTATCCATGCATCACAGCTTTCGCTCTCTCACCTATTAATTGCAGTCAAGTCAACCTCTACCTGCATGTCCTCAGCCAAAATAGATTTTCCTTTAGTTTTACTGATTATATATATTTCCAATAAAAACTAGTTTGAAAAAAATTGCTGAAAGTTGTGATTTACTAATAAATTTAGTAAAATCTAAATGTAGACCCATAATACTTACAAGTTTACTGAAAATTAAAACGAATAAAGACAACATATTCAAGGCTTAAAAAAAAAATACTGCTGCGTGGTGACGATAGAGAAATAATTGTTATGTGCAGACGACAAAGGTATACAAAATATAGGACTACAATGGAGGTAACTTTCAAAAACACATGGAGTTGCCCACAATGAGAGACGTTACTACTTCGTACAATTTAATATTCTTATCAAATTGAAACTATGGATAGCATAGAGGAATGCAACTCTATGGCACCGAGTTTGCCATCGCTTATCGTTGCTAGTTTCTTAGAAAGTAGTTTCTTTGGGACAAGTCTATTTGTCGTCAGGTTTACGCTTTCTCTAACCAAACTGATATATGATAGGCCGCTCGTTGTTAGGATGTTAAATTTCCCTCAAGACTGAATTTACTGAAACAAAAAGGCCTTAATTACTCGTTACATCTTTAAAAGAAAAAAAAATTATTTGATAAGCATGATTTCTAATGAACGTTCGAAATTTCCTTTGCAAAGTTGTCTTTCTTTCATATTCATTAATAAATGAATTAATCTATTTAACTATAAAAAAACATATACAACCCCGTTCAAAGAATAAGTTATAGGTGTCAGAAATCTTAAGACATTTTCTTGATTCAAAGAGAAATGAGCTCAACTGTTTGGGCAGGGCATTTCGTAGAAATGAGGATTGCGTTTGGAAAGATGTAAACGAAGTTGTACAGTGTAACAAAAAACAAAAAGGGAAGGCAAGACAACCTGGCAGAATCTCAATGTATACACTTCGCTGATAAAAATCATAATATGTAGCAATTCCTCTAAGTTAAAAGGAAATATGGCATAAATATGCAGATTAAGTAATATAAATGAAAATAATTTCAAAACTTACATGAAGCAGTACACTAAAGCAAGACAGTAAATGAAATAAAAAAAAAAAAGTCTTTGATATATCACTCAGCTTTTTAAACAGGGAGCTGCATGAAATGCACGATTATTTTCATTTTCAGGATGCACGAGATAGCCAATACCAGTGAATGCTTGACTAATCCATTGTCTCATTGATCTGAGTCCAAATAGAGCAGGAGTTGAGTAAATATATAAATATATATCAATGATAAACTATAGTCCAATCGGGGCCACTAGATTGCTTAGACTTATGGGATGATACCTTACCTTCTCGTGCACCTCTCTCTCTCACTCTCTCTCTCTCTCTCTCTCTCTCGCTCTCTCTCTCTCTCTCTCTCTCTCTCTCTCTCTCT
>JAOPJM010418889.1:0-11258 GCA_027124095.1 Muusoctopus leioderma | reverse complement strand
TTATACCGTGGCCCCCCTCAATGTCCCGTGGCCCCTAGGGGGGCCACTTGGCCCACGGTTGGGAACCCCTGATGTAGTCCAATGCAGGATCCACAATTTGGAGATGTCTGTACGTGGCTGGTTAGTCTGGAGAAGCTGTTGCATATGAGTTTTCTCATGATCTTGACACACCTTGATCCAATGGCAAGGAGTCCAAGGCGATTGGAGGCAGTAAACTGTTGTAGCCATCATCTGCCATACAGCCGTTGATGGTATGTGACTCACCTCCTTCTGTTCCACTGGACTTTGGACTTCACCCTGGGAGGCAAGAAATGTTAGCACTTGCCCGAGGTGCCACCTCAAGTTTCTGAAGTGAAGAAAGAGTGACTTAATGTCTCTTTCACTGGTTGGATCTGAGGCGTCCACGACACCGTACGTGTGTGTGGTATGTATGTACAAAAGGCCAATTTTCTGTTTAACCTCTTTTTATTTTGTGTGTGTGTGTATGTATATATATATACATATATGCGTATACACATATATGCCCACAGTACACGGCTGACACTATAAAAACTATAATATCTCTCTGAAAGGACAACTTAGTTGTCTTTACTGTTACTACTACCGCCGTGTGTGCTGTATGCCAGTGAGCATCTATATGTGTGCAGCTGAAGATTATATATATATATATATATATATATACACACTCACACATACATTCCTGTGTATATATCACCATCATCATCATCATTATACGTCTGTTTTCCATGATGGCATGGGTTGGATGGGTGATTTCGGCCCTCGACCGTTCTAATTGAAGTCAACACTCTCCTAGACAGGCCCGAGAATCACGACTCGTTTGTATGTTTCATTTGGCTTGGTTTCTATCACCAACCACTTTAGAGTGTACTCTGTACATTTTATCATGGCACTAACACTAGAGAGGTTGTCAAGTCCAAGACATGACCAAAGGGCCCTCTCCACTATGTTGTCTCCAATCGATTGCCAAAACACTTTATAGAGTGCACTGGGTGCATTTATCATGGCGCCAGTACTGGAGAGGGTGCCTAGTCCCGTGCAGGCTAAAGAGTTTTCTCTACTTGACATAGTTTCCGTTCTATGAGGGCAAACATGACCTGAGAGTGTGAATATAAGATAGGTTATGTATGAAAGGGTGAGAAAGGGATGAGTATGGGTGAAAAAGAGGGAAGCTGAGATTGAGAGAAAGGACTGAGGAGGTGAGTAGGTGAGAGATGTATGAAAGGGCGTGGGGGAGGGTGGGAGTAGAAGACAGATTATGGATGAGAGGGAGAGGACAGTGAGTAGATGAGTGTGGGAGGGAAGGAAGGGGTAAGAGTATGGGCATGATGAGAAAGCAGAGATTATAGGAGGGGGGGGGGGTAGTAGTTATATGGTGGTGAGGCGGATGTGGAGAGGATAGTGGAAACTACATATTGGGTGTTGGGTATAGGATAGTGGAAACTACATATTGGGTGTTGGGTATAGGATTGTATTGGCAGCAAGCAGGGGATGGTGGCATAGATATCCATTAAGGATAAGTAGAGGGTAGCAGACAGGTATGGATGGGTCCATGCCAACCTATCCTGATAGAGGAGGCAGAGTGACAGAAGGTGTGATGGAGTGTGGATAGAACTGGCAATGATAGTGGATGGGGTTGGGGGTGCAGAACAGATGCCATCCTCTGCAACACAGGCATTATGGTATAACCGATAGGGCAAGGGGTGGTAGATCAGAGGGTACCGACAGTATGGTAGATTGGATAGGACAAGGGGTGATAGGTCAGAGGGTGCTGAAGATAGGGGTGGTTGGCCACCATCACCATTATTATTTCCAATGATCAATTTGCCAGATTGCACTAGGGGGTGGTGGGTCCTCTCCTACACTGCATGTCGCTAGTCATCACAGTCTTCAGTCATCGCCTTTTGTGAGGTTCAGCTTCTTGAGGTCACCCATCACTACTTCATCCCATATCTTCCTAGGTCTCCCTACTCCACAGGTTCCAACCACATCAAGCGCCCGGCACTTCTCTATACAGCTCGCATCCTCCATACGCATCACATGCCCATGCCAGTATTCTCCCTTGCATACTACATCTGATTCCTATTATACCTAATTTTTCTTTAAGTTTATCTGTGCTCCATCGTTCATGCACACTAACATTACACATCCAGCGGAGCATGCTCGCTTCGTTCCTTTCCAGCCATTGTAGATCTTCAGCATTCAAAGCCCATGTGTCGCTACCATGCAGTATTGCACTTCATACACAAGCATCATACAATCTGCCCTTCACTCTGGGCTGTTTATTGCCAGCAGAGGTAATAGCTCTCTGAACTTTTTCCATCCTGTTCTTACTCTAGCTGCTATGCTCTCGGAGCACTATATAAATGTAAATATATATTATATACTGTGTATGTGCATGGTCCATATATGTGCGTCTCCCCCCCCCCCCCTCTTTCTTTCTCTCTCTCTATTTCTCTCTCTCTATATATATATATATGTATATCCCATACTTAATCAGTATGGTTGGTGACAGGAAGGTCATCCAATCGTAAAATGCTGCCTCAAGAAATCTCCATCCAACCCATGCTAGCATGGAAACATGGACGAAAAAATGATGATGATATATATTGTTTGTGTGTGTGTATGCAAGTGTTTTTGTTTTAAATCTTGTGGCTATATGCCTATTAGAATTTATTTGTGTATGTAGCTTGTGTGCATGAATGTATGCTATACACACGTGTGTGTGATGCTTCACATGGTACAGTTACCCTCATCCGTTAATCTGTGTTGGTTCCTGAAGTCAAAGAAACACCAACCATCCACTCGACAGTCTTTCTTTCTTCCCCCATCCATTATTGGGGGAAGTACAGTTCGTTGAGAAAGCTAACATGAAAGAGGGGTGGACCGAGTTATTAGTTAGGAGACTACCAAAAGCGACTACATTCTGAACTTAACGAGCAGACCTATGATCAAAAACGTTTCAGCCATGACCATCCCGTCATGTTTTATATTATGGACTGACGCCATTGTCCAATGTGTCCTTTTTTTAAGATGGTAGGTTGATATTTGTGGGAAATTTGGCTGCTATTTTTAGCAGGTTGAATGACCGCGTTTACCTCCTACTGGTTCTTGTTTACAGTCAAATGAGCTAGGGCAATGAGGGGGATGTCTTGAAATTGGATATGTCTGTGCCCAATTAATATAATTTGAAGCAGAGCCCTGCTAGAAACGTCAGAATTCACCTCTCCTCATGGCACACAAACTCTTATTTTACCAATGCTATATACCAGGGATGGCTAACCTATGGCACTTGCGCCAAGAGCGGCGCATTGCAAGTTTAGAAGTGGTGTATTGAACATCCGTGAAAATTTAATAACGAAGGCGTAGTACACCGAAATTCTTTAAAATTTATTTCACAAAATAAAAAAATATTCAGTCTTTTGATCTTCAATATTAATTATCATGTAATATATGAAGTTCTCAGCCTATTCTGTTTCTGCTATCAAATAGAGAAAAAAAAAGCTAACTCATTCAAAAAACATTAAACAATATTTCTAGAAATAAGTATTGTAGAAAGTAAATTAACTTATAGCTAGAATATATTTAGTGAGTAAGACTATGAAATTCTCTCTCTCTCATAATGAGTGTTATAAGAGTGTGTATTGGTTATATAAAAGTTTTGTGGTGCATCTAAACTAGAATGTGAAAACAATTGGTGCATTGAGTATAAAAGTTTGGCCATTGAAGATCAAGACTGAATTTTTTTTTATTTTGGGAAATAAATTTTAAAGAATTTTGGTGTACTACGCCTTTGTTATTAAATTGTCATGGATGTTCAATGCACCACTTCTAAACTTGGGAAAATATAAGTGAAGAGAAATAGAATTTGATTATTTCAAACGCTTTGCGTCATATCAACTTAAAATGTAAAGTTAGTCTCACACCATCAAATGTTATTTGAACTTAGTAAAATCTGTAGCTATGTATACTATTTGTGCTCTCACTGCCTTAATTTACATTTATATTGTTAATGGGGGGGGGGGGGTTATATATGAACGACCAGGGAATATTATATGGGAAGAGGGGAAATAAGAAGTTCTGACATTTTTGTCTTTCTTAAGTTATGAATTGAAACTGCACCGCCGACTCTGCAACCGCCCAGAACACAGCAACCTTCACTACAATAATAGTAGTATTCTAGCTAACAAGAGGCCCCTCTATGCAGTCGCTCGACCAGCTAGAAATAGCAGCCAAATCTCTCAAATTACATCCTACCGTTTTGAAAACGAAAAGACACATTGTTCAATGTAGTGCTAGATATACAAAACAAAATGTAATGGTTGTGGCTGGAACCAGTTTGATCATGGGTCCGCTCATTTAGGGCTGACTTGGGGCTATAGAAAAGCAGCAATATTATTATTATTATTGGATCATTTCTTTAGTATGTGTCGCAACAGTATCCAATTTTAATTATTTAGTCAGAAACTATAAATACCTCATATATAACGAAGCTATTATTATTATTATTAGTAGTAGTAGTAGTTATTTGTTACATAAGCACAAGTCCAGGTGAAACAGCTAAAACCAGAAAGTGAAATTGGGTTACAAATTCAACTTGCCAAGTCCTTCTTTCCACAATGTTTGCCCCATTCACCACAGTAATGGTAAAAGTGTGTGTGTGGGCTTTTGATCTGTTGTGGGGCACTGTTATGTTACTCTTGAGGTTGAAATTCAAACGTTAACACTGGACTCCAGTGGGTGAGCACTCCAATTCCCAAACCTCTCAGCTATGTTGTTTTTAGCCCTATATCGGCTCGAATCCAGCATGCCTGTGATCTAAGGTGTTCAAATCACAGCCAACCCATCTTATTTTCAGATATCTAGGACTAACATTATCTAATGTGCCCTTTTTTCAAGACACTATAGTGTAGTTTGAGGGAGATTTGGCTGCTATTTCTAGCAGTTTGTGTGATCACATAGAGGCTACCTCGTTGGCTCAGTAACATAAGTGCTCCACAATTGTATGTGTGTTTGTGTAGGTTAGAAATGAAAATCTGATCTTTGTTAGAAAGTAAGGTGACAGCTATAGACATGTTTAGGTTTTATTAAACCTTGTCGGCAAAGCTTAGCCAAATTCTAGATCCAATAAGTCTGAAACATGTTTGTAGCTATCACCTTGCCTACTAACAAAGTTCAGATTTTCCCCTAAGCATGTACACTAATATTTTTGAAATTAATTCTGAATTTTTGAAATTATCTTCCTTTTTCTTTCAATCGCTAACAGTTACTGCTTGGATTTTATTTTTTACCTCCAACTAAGAGGTAAATTTCAATTGAGAATTTTGTGCATATGTCATTCAGTACATCATCCCTGCCTGATTTATCTAAATTCATGCCATTGACCCACTTGATTTATTTCCCTTACCTCGTTTTTTTTTTAATATGCAAATTACTACTGGCCAAAACTCTTTGTAAATCTTTTTCTACTTGTAAAATCCTTTGACTGATCTAGCAGGCTTGGTTTGGTGATGCTTCACTGATGAGCTCCAATAAGACCAAAACATGTCCGTAGTTGTTTGTCATCTTACCTGCTGACAAAGATCAGATTTTCTTTTAAGGATGTAAATTAATATTTTGGGGGGGGAAATTATTTCATTTCTTACAAATGAAAATTGATCAAAAATACAGTGAACCAGTGATTGGCCTGTTGGAAACCTGCAACTAACAACACAGTTGTTAAAATAATGTGATATAAAATAAATATATATATAAATAATTGAACCTCAGTACCTTCAGTTTCAGTTTTATCACAAAGCATATGAACTGGTGTGTTGATGGGGGAGTAAGAGAGTGACTGTAATGAAAGTCTAAGGTTTCTGATTCCTCAAGTGTTTTTAATAACCTCTTTGTGTGTGTGTGAGTGTGTACACACACACACACACACACTTCCTATGTATATGTTAGAGTGGCATCTTGCTGATTTGTTTGTAGGTCAAAAGGTCAGTTCTCTGAAATGATATATACAAATATAAAAACAAGGCAAAGTAATAATAATAATGTCTCTAACATAGGCACAAGGCCAACAACCTCAGTACTTGACTGGTATTTTATTCTATTCCCCCCCCCCCCCCCAAGGATGAAGGGCAAAGTTGACCTCAGTGGGATTTGAACGGTGCAGTGAGCCCGAACGAATACTACTTCTAATAATAATAATAGGTACAAAGCCAGAAATTTGGGGAGAGGGGAACAGTTGATTATATCAACCTCAGTACTTAACTGGTACTTTTTTTTATTATCGACCCCCGGATGGATGAAAGGCAAAGTTGACCTTGGTGGGATTTGAACTCAGGACATAAAGAGCCATTGACAGAACAACGAATGAGAGTACCTGCAAGGAAAGGAACAGAGGAGACTTTAACGTTTCCAACAATGGTCCTTCATTAAGAGCAGAAAAGAGGTGGGGGGGGGGAAATAATGTGAAATGAAAAAAAATAACCCATTTGAATTTCAGTAAAGCAGCTTTGTGAATGCAGAATGAAAGGGGCTAGAATGGTGGTTAGCAGCCAAAAAAGCGAGAGTTAAGGGTGATAAGTGTGGTAAATGTGTGAACATGTTATGTATGTGTGTAAGGAAGTCTGTGCGAGCATGTTGTGTGTATGTGTGAGCATGTTATGTGTGTGTTCTGGAGAATAGATGTGGAGTGCTGTTGTGTGGGTGTGTGGCTGTGTTGTAGATGGTAGCGTGTGAGGGTGTGTAGAGAGATGGAGTGAGTGAAGTGCGCATGATGGCGTTTATTGGAGTGTGGGGTTTTTTGTGGGGAGGGAAGGTAGTGTTTTTATAGGAAGTCAACTGAATTATTAATCCCAGCTTGGGTAGCTGTGTTTAACCAGAAAATGAATTGTTGGTCACGATGCAAACAGGAGATCCGTAGTGTTGCCCAGTGCCGCAAATGGCGAGATACTGGTAGATTTGGCCTGTAGAATTGAAGTGACAGACTACAGGCCTGAGTGACCTAGAGTTGTTGCGGCGGCGGCCGTCCAACAATTGTTGTTTAAGACGATTAGCCAGCTGCTGACCAATTTCCCCAATATACAATAGGTCGCAGAGTTGGCATATTATGGTGATAGATGATGTTGGAGGTACAGGTGAAATGGTCAGTAACATGGAAAGATGAGCTAGGTACCTCCCTGTAAGGTGATGATATTCTGGACGAAGGAACACGTGGTTGGAGTGGGAGGAAGCAATGGATCCAGGATGGGTGTGGTGAGGGATGAAAGAGGTGCAGACCAGAAGGTCGCGCAGATTGTGGTCGACCCCTCTCTTGCATTGATGCCAGCATGGAAAGCGGACGTAAAACGATGATGATATACTTTGTGTGTGGTGTCCTGCTTTTAACACCTCTTCCCTCACTTCAGGGCATAGGACGACTAGAGCAAGTGAGAAAGCTATGAGAACCACATTGCTTAAGGGAAAAAATCTTGCTATCTGTGCAAGAATTTCAAATAAACTCAGTGAATGTTTGAGGTTCTCTCTCTCTCTCTCTCTCTTGCCCTCTCTCTCTTGCCATAGCATTATTGGGTTTATAATCTTAGTTTTTGAACTGTCACTATCATGCATCTTGCTCCAGCAGGCAATTAACCATCAAACATAAAGAGCCAATGCAGGAGCTTCTGTAGTCGCTTGATCTGTTGCAAATAGCAGCCAAAACTACCTTAAATCTCACCCTACCATCTTTGAAATAGAAAAGACTCATTGGATAATATAGACCGGAGTGCCCTATGCTTAGAAAAAAAGACTGGATGGTCACAACTGGAATGCCTTTGATTATAGGTCTGCTCAACCACAGCCGACTTGTTGCTAAACAACAACATCAAACATAATGAAGAAATGTCTGTTTACAATTCGTGCAGCAGGAGTTTCCAGCAGTAGTCGGGTTGCACTCTTACTCATACAGTTCAATATTGATATGTAATGACGTAGGTAAATCACCCACCTCATTACTTACAAACAATCTGTGCCAAATCAATTACGTCACAACTGATATATGTCCCAGCTGGACTGTCAATTCATTTACAACAAAAAAATCTGAAGTGATGGTCGTGTGCTTGTTTCATCGTAATTGTCAGTTTCTTTGGGGTTTCTTTTCTTGATATAGTTGTGGTAGGAATTTTTTATTTTATCTTTCATCATTGGTTATCCATGGTTATCCATGAAGCCTTAAATTTATTAGAGATCCCAGCCTGGTTTAACACCACCACTTGGTCTTTGGGTGCCTTTAGCGGAGTTCACTCTTTTGCAAGCCTTTGAACCAAACCACTTGCTTCCTCCCCACTGGTATTCAGATGTTCAAGCAAGGTATCACCCACATCAGTATGGAAATACCTGCAAATGTTAGGGGCACTGACTACTCCTTCTCTTCTAACTTATGTTAAAATATCTAATATACAGGCTCTTTCCCAAGAGCAATAAGTAACATAAGTGAAGCATCCCTGATTGTGATTTGAAACAATGTTGCAGGTCTAGTGTAATGAGAAATTTAAAGTTTTCAGAAGTCAATTTACAATATGTTGTATCTAACCAATGCCAGCATAGGAAAACATGATGATGGTGATGAATATAATTTGTCTAATCTGCTAAAGTATTTTAGTTCATCAGTAATACAGAATATTATCTGGGGAAAACTGTTACATTTTGTTTTATATCACCACGATGAGGCATAAAACAAAATATAAGTTTTATGTAGATAATATTACTGATGAACAAAAATGGAGTAACAGATTAGACACATTGTAATCAACATCATGTTTCTATGCTGATATATGTTAGATACAACATATTGTGAGTTGTTGTAATGTGTATTGTGTGTTGTTGCTGTTATTAGAATACAAATAAAATAGGATATATTTCCAGAAGATTCTACTTTACAAGAGAACCACTTTCCAAAATTCTAGGAGGTATTTTTAAAATGTTTTTCTTCTGTCCATTGCTGATACTGTGAAATGCATTATTGGTATAATGGAGCTTATCCCTGTTGTCATGACATTAAATATTTTAGAAACCTCTCTACCACTTGATTAGATGCCAGTCTACCACAGGTTTTGTCCAATGAATTTAAGCTCAGAACAACTGCAATCTATGGTTGATTGAGGCAGTTGATAGCTCTCTCATGCAGTATCTCTTATTTTGTGGTATTTAAAAAATATCATTACTACTCCATCCAGTTTAAATACAGTTAAAGGAAGCTCTGAATGGGAATAGAGATGTTATTGCCAGAAATGTACAAGTGAATCCTAAGGCACAGACTTTGGTGGTGCAACAGTGTTAAAAATAAACAGCCAAAAGCTAAGAAAATACGTTATATTGCTTACAACAGCAAACTGTGCCTCCACATTGTACCTATTTACATTTAGGTAGACAGAACAGTTGTAGGCTGAGTGTCTTAGCTGTGGACATGGTACAAGAAACAGTTGATTTCCTTGTTGACACACACCATCAACCCTAATGAGTTAGTCATCTAGTTGTGACTGTCTTAATTATAATAATAGTTGAAACAAACAACACCTTATGGGTATTTTTATCTCTAAAACCACTTCATTATCCTGTATGAAATTTTAGATTCTTTACATAATTAATGAAAAGTCATCTTACTGCATCTTATTATACTTTAGCACTACATAGATCGAATCTTGCCTCTCTATCTCTCCAATTGTCACTGACCTTTCCTGATTGTTCTGTAAGTTCTAGTTCTCCTTGGTTACCTCTTATCTTGCTTTATATCTTCTCTGGTCTATCTTAACATAGTTATTAATCATCATTATCATAGATTTATCATTTTTTCCTTAACATTTATAGTGTTCCTTATACACACTTGCTTTCTTTCTCCCTTGTATGTGTTGATATCATAGACACTGCCTCTTCCTTTGAATGTATTGATGTCATACAGACTGCCTCTTCCTTTGAATGTATTGATGTCATACAGACTGCCTCTTTCTTTGTATATACTGATATTGTACAGACTGGATCCTTCTTTGGTATGTTTTTATATCCTACAGACTGCCTCTTCCTTTGTATGTGATGATATCATACAGACTGCCTCTTTTTTTGTATGTGATGATATCATACAGACTGCCTCTTCCTATGTATTTGTTGATGTTGCAAACTCAAACCAAGCATTGAGTAGGCATTCTCTACACCATGGTTAATGTTAAGGACAACTAGCTGTCCCCTTCACATGGGCTTTGATTTATATAATGTCACCAGACTTGTACGCTCCTTAACCATGGGAAATATGGACTATATAGTAGCTGTGTAGACTTGAACAGAAACGCTGATGATACTGGTGATATCTTGGCAGAACCCAAAGTAATCCCTAATCTACCTGAGCAGAGGCAACTCTTGTGTGTAATGGTGTTCCACAAGCAGATTGTCACAACAAAAAGTATGGGCTAGGACTTTCAGGTTTACTATCCTGAATATAACCCCTACAGTGAGTTTCATTGTACCTACTAATACTAAAAGATTGCCCAGAAGGAGGAAGAGGATGATACATAATTTATAAAATTTGAAGGTCAGGAAAAGATAAATATTATCCTTTTATACTTTGGACAAAACATCAGTACATCTTAATAACTAATCTGTTATTTATATTTCAACAACAATAATTATCATTGTCGATCAACATTTTAATACGTGTTTTTCCATGCCAGCAGTTGTTGACAATGTCTGCTACATGGCATATTACCACTTGTCTCAGTCTTTTCTCAATTTATCTGTGTTCCGGTATCCTGAGGTCCGACCTCAATTTCTAACATAGGCACAAAGTTACATTTTCTTCTTTTTTTTGTGGGGTTATAGTTGATTATATCGATCCCAACACTTGACTGGTAGTTATTTTATCAAACCCCAGAAGGATGAAAGGTAAAGTTTGAACAGCAAGATTTGAACATGAAGGGATGTAAGTAAATACTGCTGACTTTGGTATAAAGCCAAATATTTTATGGTGAGGTATAGTTGATTTAATTGACTCTAGAGTATAACTTGTATCATCATTCCTGGAGGAGAGATAGGCGCAATCAACTCCAGTAAGGTTTAAACTCAGAGTGTAGAGGGACACAACTGAATACTATAAGACATTTTGTCCACTGCTCTACTGATTCTACTACTACACCATCATAATAATAGTAATAATAATAATTGTTTCTAACATAGGCACACGGCCAACAATCCTCAGTACTTGACTGGTACTTTATTTTATCGAC
>JAOPJM010418679.1:0-11259 GCA_027124095.1 Muusoctopus leioderma | reverse complement strand
ACTCGTAAATATTACAACAAACTTTTAATAGAATCTTAATTCTCAGTATTTAGTCTCCTTTCCCTGAAATATATCATCACTACTCATAAATAACACCCACAGTAAGCCGTCTAACTTGCTGTTTCTTGAGGTCTTTGGGTGAGACTTGGAACAGATCTTATAAAACAAAGTAATATAATAATTATTATTATTATTATTATTATTATTATAATTCTAACATTGACACAACAGTCACCAGCTTGGGGAGAGAGACTGGTTGATTTAATCGACCCCAATACTTAATTTGTACTTGGTATATTGACCCTATTCAAGATTTGAACTCAGAATGAAAACCACCTCCCTACTACTACTACTGCTGCTGCTGTTGTAAGGTTTTATTTATTTTAGTGTCACAACTAACCCAGTTGTTTTTTTGGATATGTGCCTAACAGGTTGAAGAGGTGATGGTTCATATCCTGGCACTGCATTCACATTCTGACTGTGACACTTAACTCTCATTAACTCACATATCTTTAACCCTTTTGTTACCATATTTCTAATCAAATACACTGTCTATGATTTTCAATTGATGTTGAAAATAATCAAGAATTTGGAGGAATTTAGTAAAATAACTAAACCTTCTCATTATTAAGTTGGTGTTTGGAACATAACTTAACAAAAAGTTCTTAATTAAAATTATAATGGAAAGTTTAAATCTAAATATGAACACTTTAAAACAAATGTTTTTTTTTTATCATAGAACTATGGGTGGTTTCAAGCGGGTTGGTATCAAAAGGGTTAAATATGTACCATACAGAGGTGCAGTTCAAAACAGGCGAGTGTTTTCTAACTTTCAGTGCTGGACTGAAATCCAGCCACCTCTCTATGGGTTATCAGAGAAAAGAAGAATACTGTCAGTATGTTCCTTGCCAGTGTAAGTTGCATAATTCTTCAAATTTATATAAATGTGGCAAACAGTTAAGATTTTGCTTTCAGAATTTTTCATTAATTCAACCTGGTCCTTCTTCTGCATGGATAGCACACCTTTGGAATCTGTTTCTCTGTATCTAAGGAGTTCCTTCACATACTAATTTGCAACAATCTATACTTAGTTATTCTGTCTCAGTGTAAGAGGTCCTATAAAAAATCTCATGAAATATGTTTTTGGTTTCAAGACTAACTAACAAACAAATTAAAATTATTTCACTATATGAAAACATATTTATATTTAAAATGTATTTAACTATTTCGGAGATATAGCCTACCGATTCTTCCACATTAAAGAAGACAAACATTTTTACAAGATACAAAAGCAATAACATTTTTGTTATTTATAATTCTGTAAAAAAAATCTGAATCTCAATGCACAAAGAAAAGTATATATATATTCTTGAAGAGATTGGCCCTGTCTTCTATTTAGAAGAAAAATGGTGAGTTGGTAGATTGAACCAGTTGTCTTATTAGGGTTAAAGTTACTGTAGATTAAAAATAGTGTTTATATCCCTGAATTTTTGGCAAATCACATGATAGGGAACCTACTAATACATCAATGTCAAGCTTTTTTCTGTTTTACACTCATTTTCTTTTCCCCCAAACTATAATGGCTGTAAATATTTTTGTAAATAAAGATATTTGATTCTGCATTGTTGCGATAATATTAAAAAAACTCAGATCGATGTCTATCCTTAACCAACCGACTGTGAAATAGTAGTAGTTGCTGTAGTAGTAGTAGTAGTAGTAGTAGTACCTATTGAAAATTATTAGCCTGAGGGTAGCAGTGATGTGCCCTGTCTAGGGACACATCACATTAATTGTAGTAACGTTTGCACTTGTGGCCATATTGTCAGTAGTTCAGCTATTTTGCCTCATCATGATATTTTATATAATTCTAAATCACATACCAACAGTTTATTGCGTTTCTCAATAACAGCCATACATTTTCAGAATACTTCACTCTGGTTGATCTTACTTGCAGTGTCAATTAAGACTTTCTAAACAGTTTCAAACTAAGCTAAAATAAAATAGTTTATCGTGTATTTTAGGCAACATTTAAGGTGTTGATAATAATGTCTGCACTTCTCTGTGTATTTTCTTTTATCAGTATTTAATATACCACTGGATATTTTGGCATCAGTTCTGTCTTCTCATTTTGGTGTCTGGAATATTTTATCTGATGGTCTTTTACTACTGATATCTCTGTATTTGCAGCTAATGTCTAAATGATGTTCTTTTCTTCAAAGTCACTGCCTAATTATTTAGCTAGTTTAAAATGTATTTTTAGACATACTTGTTACTAAATTAAATACTTCATTATTAAGTATTTAAAAATAGATGGTGTGTGTTATTTTCTTTCACGTTTTTCTTTCTCTACTTTTACTCATCCTCTCCCATCTTTATCAGTCTTCCCTCCCCCACCATTTTTCTGCTCTTCTGTTTGTCTTCTGTAAAATCTATTTCTTCACTGTTCCCCCACACAGTTCTGTCTTTATTTGGAGTCCACATTCAGCTGATAGCTAACATAACAAGACTATTTATCTTCCTTCCTTCCTCCCTCCATTCAGGGGGTCAGGGCAGATATTAGTAGACCATGTGCACTAATAGACAAACAGATGTGCTCATAGAGTTATGATGTTTACAGATATAAAGCTAACCAACTGACCACTAGTATGGGTGGATGGCTAAGACAATATGGCACAGTAAGACCTAAATCTAAAGCCAGTTAGTTTCTCATTAGCAGTATGGGGTTGGCATCAGCCTTTAACTCTATTTGGCTGAATATTAAGTGCCATGGAAAGCAGCATATGAGTTGAGTGGTAAGAGGAGATTGTAAACTACCCCACCAAAAATATAGATCTGGATTGTTGATTTGTTTGGAGAGCTGGAGTTTCAGCTGTAGCCATTCCGTGTTTATTATATGTATATTACCTTTAGATTTATATCTTGTTGTGCCATATTGTCTAAGCTATCCACCCATATTATATTAGTGGTCAATTGGTTAGCTTTATATTTGAGCACCTTTTTTTTTGTCCATTAGAGCATGTGGCTCCAGCATGAGGCTCTAGGGAATGTGGTCACAGCAAGGAAGGCTGTAGGAAATGTGGTCCCAGCACTGGAGGCTCTAGGAGACATGGTTCTAGTATAGGAGACTGTGTGAAATGTGGTCCCAGAACAGGAGGGTAGTAGGGTATGTGTTCCCAGCATGGGAGGCTCTATGCAATGTAAACTTAGCACTAAGTTGTGATATGTGTCCCAGCATGGGAGGCTGTATGCAATGTAAACCTAGCACTAAGTTGTGATATGTGTCCCAGCATGGGAGATTGATGGGCGTTTTTCTTTGAGCAAAACATATAGCTGATAGATTAGCAGGATTTACATAGGAACTTCATTCACATTTAAGACTGGAATTTAGAATATGGTCCCAGCTGTGGTGACAATAATGGTATATGTTTGTGGGGAAGTTTGACTGCTGTGTTAGCAGCTTCAGTGATGACTCACTATCACTGTTAGTTATGTGCTGTCACAATTTCATTCTGTCACATAATCTATAACAACTTAAAGACATTGATACCAGTTATATAATGGCCAATATTGATTTCTTCTTTGCTCTTTCTGAAGTTTGCAGAGAAAAAGATGATATTTTGGTTTTATTTCAAATATAGTTTATTTTACAAATGAAACATTGTATATGCAAAACCAGTTTAGTTGTTAGGATACATGAGGGTAGGGTAGACAAGATTTAGTTGATTGACCAAGCTGTCTCTTGACTAATATATCCCTGTTGAGCCTATATCTGCTGCCCCACCACCACTTGATACCTTCTCATCTCTATCACTCACCCACCCTCTCCTATTCACTGTGCCATGCTGCCCATGTAATGAGGATGGCTTTGGACCTATCCATATTCTATCCCCTTCTGCCACCATCCTTAGAACTCTACCTCAGATCTGTGTGTATCAGATACACGCTTCCATCACCATTCCTCTACCTTTATCTTATCATGAGGTCTATAAATGAGGGACTGCATGGGAGCTATTCCTATCTGATACACACTACCATCACCTTTTCTGTGCTGCCACTCATCACTCCACCCCCCCTTAGGCCACTTGTTATTGACACTCTCTGTTACCATTGCCCACCCCTATTTTATCTGTCACTTGCTATCTTTATTAGTATTCATTACTAGGCCGTGTGCACGAACTCACTCTCTCTCTTTCTCTCTCACCAGCAAACTTGTAGCTACCATCACTGTCTCCCTGCCATTACTTTCTGTTTTCCTTTACTCACCCCCCTACCACCCTCACACCCAAATCACTCCGTTTCTCCCATCATACTTTTGCTTTCTTTACCCACTCAACCTGGTTCTTCTCTACATACCTCCAACTAATATGTAGTTATCGCTATCTTTCTCCCATTCCTCTATTCAATCACTGCTTCCCCACCATACTCACTTACCTTCCTGCCTTCATGTACCTCATTTCACTCTCTCAGGTCATGTTTGCCCTCAAAGAATGAAGATTAGGTAGAGTAGAGAGGACCTTTTAGCCTGCAAGAGACGAGGCATCCTCTCTAGTGTTGGTGCCATGATAAAATGCACCCAGTACACTCTGTAAAGTGGTTGGCGATCGAATGGAGACCATGTAGGGTAGAGAGAACTCTTTAGTTGAGTCATAGACATAACAACATTTCTAGTGTTGGTGCCATGATAAAATGCACCCAGTATACTCTGTAAAGTGGTTTGTGATAGGAACGATATCCAGCTGTAGAAACCAAACCAAATGAAACGTACGAGTGAGATGTAGTCCCTCAACCTGTTTGGGAGAGTGGTGACTACAAATAAGAACTGATTCAGACTGAAATCACCCGTCCAACCTATACTAGCATAGAAAGCGGATGTAAAATGATGATGATGATGATGATCAACCCTATCTTTATGCTGGTAGAGTGGTTGGGTAATTCATCTGCTTTGCATGTATTTGTAAGAGATGATATAAAATCATTGATTTACAAGCTATAATATTACTACATTAATTTTAGATGAAATTTCATATATATATATATATATATATATATATATATATATTCTATTCTGTTTTATATTCATCTTTTTTTCCATGCTATCAAGGATAGGATGGCTTTTGTTGAAAAACGTTTTTCTACAGCTAGATGTTGATCCTACCAATAACCACTCAACTGTGAAGTAGAAGTGGAACCTTTGTCATTAGTTAGGCAGACTGAAGCAAGTGATTTATACAAATTAGATTTGTACTTATTAGCATGTAGTCAATAGTATTGCATCTGAGCCTCAGTTACTGTGTGGTTCATTGTATGTGTGTGTGACTTGTATAAGTAAACATAAGTAGCCAATATTCACTATAAGAACCAATTAAGAATGTGCTAAGACTGTGATCAAGATGTCTACTGAAGGTTACAAAATGGTCTAGTAGTCAGTTTGCATGATCAGTCACTGGTTTTACAAGAAATTCAGTGTAATGATTAGATGACCTTCGGCATTTTTGTACTGAAATAGGAATTAGATATGAAGGAATTTTTTACGCCTGAAACTTGATGATGGATCAATAGAGCCAACGAGGTAGCTTCTACATGGTTGCTCAACCTACTAGAAATAGCAGGCAAAATTTTCCTCTAACCATGCCCTACCACTTTAAAAAGGTCACATGATAATGGGAAAACATTGAAGAATTCAGTATTAAAGCTAATATATACCACACACACACACACAAAAAGTATGGTGATGACTGGTATGAATGATCACAGACCACTATGCTGATCAAAGCCAAATATGAAGAAAAAAAACAATAAAAAACTGCTAGACGATGATTTCATACAAAAAAAGACAGAATGTCGAAAAAGTAGGAGTATCTGAGCACAAAACTCACACCCATACATACTCACACCACAAAGCACTAAGCACTAACCTAAACATACTCTGAAGCCCAGCAAAACATAGCAAAGAAAACCATAAGGATTACCATTATATCCATATTAAATCTTCAACTCCAGCAGTAACCTTTCCCAGCAAGAAATAGAACCAACATACCAAATCCCAATCACATCATAGACAAAATATAGAGCAACATAAATTAATGATGGAACCTCTCTGTGGTTGCTTGATCTACTAGAAATAGCAGCCAAATCTCCCTCAAGTCACACCCTACCATCTGGAAAAAAGGACGCATTGGATAATGTAGCCCTAGATATAGTATGCCTGAAAAAAGTTGGATGCTCATGGCTGGAATACTTTGAATCATAGGTCTGCTTTATCAACACTGCCATGGGGCTATTCAACAATACAGAGCAACAACCAAGGTAGTAACTGTACATTATGTAACAATAGCACGCACTGAACATTCTTTCATATGAAACTAATGACCTAAAAACCTCCATGGAACTGTGATATTTGCATTACAATAATATAAGAAACAGAGCTTACGATTGCAACACAGCTCCCCTCAAATCTTAGAGTACACATTGATAAGACAAGCCAGGCCCTCATATAGGTGGTGGCCTCATGCATAGTCATGCATCCAGTACATAGTTAAAAGAAACAGTACTCTCTAATGCTAATAGGACACAACAATACACTATAATTGCAAGCATTAAAGATAAACCAAACATGAAACATATTAACATAATAAAACATATGTACCACCCCAAACTGTCCTCCCAGTGTACATACCCTGTCTACAACACCTCAACACACTCCCAAACACCATCTTTGGGGAGACTTCAATGCACACAGCACATTCTGGTAGAAAAATAATACAGATAACACAAGGGGTGACACAGTAGCATTATACCAAACTCCCTTTGCATCCTAAAGAACCAACACATCCACGTACCTCACCAAGCTAACTACAACTCCACAGACATCACTTTTTCCTTTCCCAACTCTCTTTGATCACCTGCCCATAATCATCATACCACACATTGTTTTATGTCCATTTTGTTTTCAATGCTTGCATTGGTTGAACAGGTCTGTTCTACAGCATCTCACCACTTGTTGCAGTCCTTTGTCATCTGATACAATAACAGAGAAAACCCCCAATATTTGCTGTTATGACCATGTTTTTTTTTGTATAGTTTTTATGGCTGGATGCCTTTCCTATTGCCAGTCACATTACGACATGAACTGGGGGCATTTTATTGAGTTTGGCATGAGAGGTTGTTTATCAAGACTAGAGAGAGAGTCCCCTATACTCTGTATCAGTTTTTATTCAGAGTTACTACTCTCTTAAATGTGTTGCCTTTTCTGTGGCTTGCAAAGTCCATATTTCTTCCATTCACCCCACCCCAATGTACAATACAAAAACACCTTCACAAATTTCAAAAAAAGCTCTGTGTAACTACTTCTGCCAAGAGACAGAATTACAGTACACAAAATTCAACCTTACTTCAATGACCAGTGCATACATTTTACAAACTGGTTATGGAAGCTTCCAAAAAACATATCACAAAAGGTAACATAAAAAATGCAACCCCAATTACTTAACTTAAATAGCCAAGCTAATAAAAACAAGAGTCAAATAACAGAAATAAAACTTGGCATCAAACAACTAAAAAAGGAAATAATGAAGGAGCCTTTACACGGTCGCTTGACCTGCTAGAAATAGCAGCCCAATTCCCTCAAATCCCACCCTACAATCTTTAAAAAATGGGCACAGTGAAAAATGTAGTCCTAGAAATACAAAAAAAAAATAAAATAAATTGGGTGTTTATGACTGGAATGTCTTTCATCATAGATCTGTTCAGGTAGAGTTGACCTATAGCTAAACAAAAGCAAGGAAAAAACAGAAAAAAATTTACCCTTTTGATACCAACCCGCCTGAAACCGCACCTGGTTCTATAATAAAAAACCATTTGTTTTAAAGTATTCATATGTAAATTTAAACCTTCCATTATAATTTTATGTAAGAACTTCTTAAGTTACGTTTCAAACACCAACTTAATAACAAGAGAGAGTTATTTTACTAAATTCCTCCAAATTCTTGATTATTTTCAAAATTAATTGAAAATACATAGGAATTATATTTCATTAGAGACATGGCAATGAAAGAGTTAAAGGAAAAAACTGGCAAACATTTATATCCAACATAACTACAAAATAAGCTTTAAAATATGATACACCATGGTCTAAAGGCAACCCACCAACTTAAGAATGGTTCATTTTCCAACTGGGAACCACTGCCGTAAGTGGAATGAACACTTGCCTCCAATTTCTCTAATCCCAGCACCCATCTCACTCTCTTTTTTTGTCACCCCTCCATTCTTTGTATGCTTCTTTTACCTCGTGCATTTGTCTGTGATCCTTTGCAGCTGTGTGTCCGTCATTAACCTACTCACACCACAATCTGCTTGCATGCTACCACATTGGCTGTTTGGCCTTCTTCCAACCATCTCTAACACCATCCACTTCTCTTCCTAACTAATTCACCTACACTCGTTTCCATTGTCAGTTTGCTACTTCATCTGGCTCTCCTCTTCAAAGTCAGAAAATACTTCAGCCCCCAACAACTACTAACCCTCAAATCCCACCTTACCATCTAAAAAAGGAAAGGACACTATGAAAAATTTAGTCTTAGAAATTAATAAAAAATGGGTGGTTATGGCCGAAATACCTTTGATCATAGCTTTATTCAATCAGAGCTGTCCTGGGGCTAAACAAAAATAAGGTGAGACCCACAATGGAATACTTCTCCCACATCTGGAACAGTGCTGTTGCCACACATACAAACATCATAGACCGCACCCAAAGAAAGGCCACTCAACTGTTTGGCATTAAGTTGCTCACCAACACACTCTAACCTCTGGTCTACAGACGTGCTGTCTCCTCTCGCTGCCTTTTCTTCCACTACTACAGTGGCCTCTGCTCCACGGAGCTGGCTGGTCCACTCAGATACTCTTATCTTGATTGCCTCTCTCCCTCTCATCTCCCATATTGTGTCCCATCTCTCTAGGCTCTGCCCTAACCACTATGCCAAGTCCTTACTTCAAAGAACATTGGCCTTCTGGAATTCCCTTACTTGCACATCTTCTTTTGACAGCAACTCTTTGAGAGGAATGTTAACTGCATGGATCTTACCAGTCTCAGAGGGCCTATAAAGGCCATGGGCTCAGCCCCATCCTCCAGACCAAACCAATAAAAAAAGAATCTAGATCAACTGCCTGACCCCCCCCCCCCCACACACACACACTTTTCACCCTAACCACCTCTCTCTTGGCCCTCCCTATCCCACACCTCACTCACCTCATCCCTACATCTCTCATTCACTGCAATTACCTCCTCATCCACTCCTTGTTCCTACCAAATAAACTTTCCACTCCAGTCTCATTTCCACCGGCCATTACTGGAACACTATACTCCGTTGGTGTGTTAGAGTTGGAAACGTCAGCTTTTTCCATTCTGCACAGCAACCAAACAATTGGCACCCAAAAAACTCACTTGTATTTACTATATAAAGTAATTAGCAGCATCAACAGCTCTTACAATGGCTATACTACATCACCTTTTACAGTAACAACTTCAAGTAACATACTTATACTGCAATAGCAAGAATCTATTCCCTCACTTACTCTTAACTTACATAACCTTCCCACACCTCCACAAAACATACACGGAGCCTAATACACAGATAACATTGCCATTCCCTGGATACTGCTGCACAGCCACTCCAACTTCATACCAACCTCCTAGAAACCCAGTTTCAAACAGATACACCAGAAGGAGCTCCTACCACATCCACAACCTCTCTTTTTACTAGCAAAACTAGAGAACATCAAATACAACCAAACATTACACTCAACAACATAAGACCACACACACAGAAAGAAAAAATACTAGGAGTTACATAAATACAACACTTTCACATGGTACATATAGAAGCAAAATGACATACAAACACACTTAGAGCAATCACAGGTATCACATTTGGCCAATAAAAAGAAGAAACAACAATGGCGTACAAACAATACATTAGATCCGTCATGGACTAGGCCAGTCTTACCTAGGCTCCCGATCACTCTATGGCAAAACTACAAAGAAAACAACAAAGAGCCAGTGAGGGAGCCTCTGAATGGTCGCCCGACCTGCGAGGAGTAGCAGCCAAATCTTCCTCAATCACACTCCACCATCTTAAAAAAAAGGACATATTAGATAGTGTAGTCCAGTATATATGTTGTATTAAAACAAGACAGAATGGTCATGCTGAAGCACCATATAGATAAATCTCTGCATGTCATTGTACAGTAGTGTTTTTAATTTAGTGGAGATTCGATATATCTGTGTCCGTGGATTGTATCTAGTTGTTAGGTCAACTATCAACATTTCATATGTATGTCTGATCTGGGCTGACAATGCATTAGTCATGTTTTACGTACCACATGCTTCAAAGACATACATAATAAATATATGAGGTTTATTGGTTGAAAATGATTTGTTGTGATATAAATTTCTTTACTTGTCTACATTTAGTATTGACTGTAACATTGTTTAAGATTTGAATTGGATGATGGTTTTGTTAATCGGTGGTGCTGAAAATATCTGGCGTAGTAGGACATGTTAGTTACTTGCATAATCAATCGGGCAGTACAGGTGTCCTACTCAATGAGTGGCATAGCAGTATTGTCATCAACTGCTACAAGGGTAAAAGACATGGTCTAGAAAGAGGCAACTACAGCGGCATCAAATTGATAGACCAGATTATGAATGTAACAGTTAAAGCGTAACTGATTATGAAGAGAATTAGCTTAGATGTGTTGCAGTTTTGGTTTGTACCTGGAGGTACACCAATGCCCCCTTCCTAGTGAGACAAATAGGGAAGTTCTTAGCCAAGTGTAAGCCACTATATCTAGCATTCATTGACCCGGAGAAGGCTTTTTAAAGGATACCACACTCTGTTGTCTCGTGATTGCTAAGAAAACTAGGTGTAAATGAATGGATTGTAAAAGTTATGTTCAGATATGCTGTCAGCAAGGCGAGAGTTAGCAATGAGTTCAGCAAGGAATTTAGCGTTCGTATAGGCGCAGTTATGGCTGGATGGTTCAGAAGTTCGCTTTGTAACCACGTGGTTCTGGGTTGTATCCCACTGCGCGGCACCTTTGGCAAGTGTCTTCTACTATAGCCTGAGGCTGACCAATGTCTTGTGAGTGAAATTGGTAGATGGAAACTGTGCGGAAGACTGTCGTACATATATATATATATATATACAGATCTAGATGTGTTTCATTCAGACTCACCGACAATTCCAACAAGAATGAAACACA
>JAOPJM010418370.1:0-11260 GCA_027124095.1 Muusoctopus leioderma | reverse complement strand
AACACTGCCATAACAGTGTAGTTCAGGGAACACTGCCATAACAGTGTAGTTCAGGGAACACTGCCATAACAGTGTAGTTTATGGAACACTGCCATAACAGTGTAGTTCAGGGAACACTGCCATAACAGTGTAATTTATGGAACACTGCCATAACAGTGTAGTTCAGGGAACACTGCCATAACAGTGTAGTTCAGGGAACACTGCCATAACAGTGTAGAGGGATAGTGTACAATGGTTGCGAGGTGAAAGGGACAGAACTACCAACAACAACAACATCATGAGTTTATACTTCTTTACAGAGAGAGTGTTACATTACCAACTTAAGATGTTGTTGTTGTTGTTTAGCCCCAAGTCAGCCCTGATCAAGCAGACATATCATCAAAAGCGTTCCATCCGTGACCATCCCATCTTTTACCTATGTACAGAGCACACAGGACCACATTATCCAATGTGTCCTTTTTTTTAAGAAGGTAGAGTGTAAATTGAGGGAGATTTGGCTGCTGTTTCTACCAGGTCAAGCAAGCATTACAGAGCCTCCCTCATTGGCACAATACTTCGGTAAGATGGTTCATTCTGCTAGACTCAAACTACTTTGAGAAATATAGATGCTACTCTCATTCCAAGGTTGTTGTTGTTATAGTTTAACCCCCCCAACTAAGTCCTGATCCAGCAGACTTATCATCAAAAACACTCCATCCATGACAATCACATCTAAAATCACATTATCCAATGTGTCCTTCCTTTTTTTCAGATGGTAGTGTGTAATTTCAGGGAGATTTGGTTGCTATTTCTAGTAGGTCAAGCAACCACATTGAGGGCTCATCTTGTTTCATAATTATTTAGTTTGCAGTACAACAAGCATCAAGTAAATTTAAATCAATGTTCTTGCCAGTAATTTCTAAATAATTTCTAAATATTCTCACCTGAATTATGTGAAAACTTTCGCAGTACTTTTAATAGCAGCAGCTTATAATTATTGTTGGATCCATTTTCTGACTGGTACGACTGGAATATGAAAAGAGGGAAAGAAACAATTAATTAAACCCTTTTGATACCAAACCGCCTGATAAAACACATTTGTTTTAAAGTGTTCATATTTAAATTTAAACATTCCATTATAATTTTATGTAAGAATTTTTTATTAAGTTATGTTTCAAACACCAACTTAATAATGAGGAAGTTAGTTATTTTTACTAAATCCTTCCAAAGGCAGTTTATTTCATTAGAAATATGGTAACAAAAGGGTTAATAACAATGAGGTATGCTTAATTAGAAATAAAACCCCAGATGGCAGCTGAACCCACACCTGGTTAATCTCCAGATATATTACCATTATGTTAACCAACCTTGCAGCATTTCATCTCGCTAGGTCACAGAATCTTCAGTAGCTAAGAGTGAGGGATCTACCAACATGTGTTTCGTCTTCTCAAAGGCTTATCACGGCTGCTTACCTCAACTCCCAGCTATCTAAGTTATGAAGAGTAAATCTTCTTATGAGAAATGTAAACAAACTATTACTGGTATAATGTCATTTACATTGTGCAACACTGACAGATGGGAATTTATTTACAAAAGCACCAAACACAAGATTCTTTTGAATAAATGCATATATGAGCATGGCTGTGTGGTTAAGGAGTTCGCTTCGCAACCACATGGTTTCGGGTACAGTCCCACTGCGCGGCACCTTGGGCAAGTGTCTTCTACTATAGCCTCGGGTCAACCAATGCCTTGTGAGTGAATTTGGTAGACGGAAACTGCAGAAGCCCGTCATATATATGTATATATATATATATGTATAAATATTTGTGTGTGTGCGTATGTGTGTTTGTGTTTGTCTACGTATCTGTCTGTTTACTTCCCATAACTTAGCAGTTCGGCAATAGAGACTGATAGAATAAGTACCAGTCTTAAAAATAAGTACTGGGGTTGATCTGATTGACTAAAGCCCTCCAAGGCGGTGCCCCAGTATGGCCGCAGTCAAATGACTTAAACAAGTAAAAGAGTATTACATGTCAACGTCTATATTTACACATTTACACAGCTATGGTTAAAAAATCTTGTACTTTTACAGTACAGATATGTATTTATCCTATATCTCAGCTGCTTAGTGGAATTAACTACCAACATAGGTACTAATATCATCATCATCATCATCGTTCTACGTCCGTCTTCCATGCTGGCATGGGTTGGATGGGTAAATTGATATTTCCAATTCGCTGACACTACCATATATGGTAGTTATATAAAGCCATTAGTTGTGTATTTGTCTACAGATGGAGAGAGGTGTACATGGTCTCTGAAGATGACTCCAGGTTAGAGTCGAAACTTGAGTCAGATCATTCACTCTTTTTCTGTACATAGAGAAAGACATATGTTTATATTTGTCAATGTGTATATTTACAAATTTACACAACTACGGTTAAAATCTCGTACTTTTACAGTACAGATATGTATTTATAATTTTCTGCTCAACAAAAAAAATACTGTGAGAAAGGGTAATCAAAAATAGATAAATAATAGATAAATAACAAATAAATATAAAAATAAAAGAAAGAAAGATGGAAACCTCTGGTTTGGCTTGTGGAGCAAAGATTTCACTAATTTTCTTCTGTTTGAAAATGTCAGTTCTTTCTAGTAATTTCTTCTGTAACCAATCTGGATGAGGAAGACGTGGTACTGGGTTAGCCACCTACAACAAGACAAAGGATAATAAATATATCTTTACAGTAAAAAACACTTTGTAATTTATTTACCACAAACACAAGAGTTAATGGTTTAGTTAGAACAGTCATAAGGTGTGCAGGCATGGCTGTGTGGTTAAGGAATTTGTTTCGAAACCATGTGGTTCTGGGGTCAGTCCTACTCTGTATGGTACCTTGGGGAAAGTGTCTTCCACTATAGCCTCGGGCTGACCAATGCCTTGTGAGTGGAATTGGTAGACACAAAATGTGCATATGTATATATATATATGTATATATATATATATATATATATATAGGCACAGGCATGGCTGCATGATTAAGAAGTTCGCTTCGCAACCACATGGCTTCAGGTTCAGTCCCACTGCATGGCACCTTGGGCAAGTGTCTTCTACGGTAACCTTGGGTTGACCAATGCCTTGTAAGTGGAATTGGTAGACAGAGACTAAGAAGCTTGTTGTATGTATGTATATGTAGTATATGTAGGTGTGTGTGTGTGTGTGTGTGCTTGTCATTGCTTGACACCATTTATCGCTGAATCAGCCGGTGACGTTTGTTTAACTCTCCATAAAACAAAATATGTCTGGTCGGTGGTATGATTCATATACTTAATCAGTATGGTTGGTGACAGGAAGGGCATCTGACCATAAAATGCTGCCTCAAAAAATCTCCGCCCAACCCATGCTAGCATGGAAATACAGATGTAACGATGATGATGATATTGTATGTAAAATGTTATCTAATCTTTTTAGACAGTAAGGTGTGATTTGAAGGACATTCAGCTGCTATTTCTACCAGGTCAAGTAACTACATGCAAACTCCATCATTGGCAAAGTCATGTTACTTAGAACAGAGATATCTATGGAGCTATTTAGTCACCAGACTTGTAAAAAGTTACCGTATGTAGTCGTGTAAAAGTCAAATTGATTAATCCAGATTTTTAGGCTAAATTACAGGGGTTGACAATTACACAGTTACTACTCTTGAGGTGCTGAAATACAAGGTACTATCCAAAGTACTGTATCAGTAGCAGAACCCTAAATAACCTCTTTAATGAATAAAAGAAAGAATAAACATGAATTACAGTGAATTATACAGGTAAATGTATATGGTCCAGCTTATATAACAAATAATGTATTTTGTATCCCACTAATTATACTACAGTAATTGCAGTTGTTCTTCGATAATGAACTTGGGAAATCTGTAACAATGTTTGTGTGAATTATTACATCGACACGCATAACGGAGTGGGGGGGGGGGGTCATTTCCTTACAGTGACATTTATACAGAGGATAATCCCTCAGCCAGTAAATGTTGATCTGTTACATGTGAAAAACCAGGGTTGACTTATACATGTGATAAATGGAAATTTCCAAATTTTTAGCCCCTGCCCCAATAAGAGGGTCGACTTTCACATGCAATCAACTTTTATTCAAGTACATATGGTAAGTGTAATTGGTAGGAACTTACCTGTTGTAGTGCAGCTGGAATGGTAATAATCTTCTGGACGGCGCCACCTAAACGGTCAATGTAATATTGCCAGTCTAGAATCTGGTGGAAATAAAATAGTAAAGAATGAAAACTGAAACATAATTATCATAGAGGTGTGATAAAATACACCCAGTACACTCTGTAAAGTGGCTGGTGATAGGAAGGAGACAACATAAGATAGAGAGGACTCTTTAGTTGTGTTGTGAACATGACAACCTCTCTAGTGTTGGTGCCATGATAAAATACACCCAGTACACTCAGTAAAGTGGATGGTGATAGGAAGGGCATTCAGCCATAGAAACCAAGCCAAATGAAACATACGAGCGGAATCGATGCAGGCTGAAATCACATGTCCAACCCATGCCAGCATGGAAAACGGACATAAAACGAGGATGATGATGATGATGATGAGTGTGTGGTGGTTAAGTGGTGGAAGTGGTCCTGTACAACTACTAATTCCAAGGACATGAGTTCAAGCAGAGCATGTCTTAGAATTTACCTCAATGCATTCATTGTTTTTACGTCTGCTTTTCCATGCTGGTATGGGTTGGACGAGATTTTTGAGACAGTATTCTATGGCCAGATGCCCTTCCTGATGCCAACCCTTATATATATATATATATTCCACTGATATTTCCACTGATGTTCACCTGTCAAACCACTAACCTGCGGAACATATTGTTTATATGGAACAGCTTCCCCCATTTTCCCCTTACTCATACTCTTTCCCTCTCTCGCCCTCTCATACATAACTTATGTTCTATTCACACTCTCAAGTCACGTTTACCCTCATAGAACGGAGACTATGTAGAGTAGAGAGGACTCTTTCGCTTGCAAGAGTCAAGGCACCTTCTCTAGTGCTGGTGCCATGATATAATACATCCAGCACACACTATAAAGTGGTTGGTGACCAATGGAGACATCATAGGGCAGAGAGGACACTTTAGTCATGTCTTGGACATGACAACCTTTCTAGTGTTGGTACCATGATAAAATGCACCCAGTACACTCTGTAAAGTGGTTGGTGATAGGAAGGGCACGGTTGCTGACAACAGACTAATGATGATCGCTGATTGGTTAGTGATAACATACTAGTGATTGCTGATTGGTTGGTGACAACAGACTACTGTTAATACACACTGGTTTATTCGGACTAGTATCCTCATCCTGGTTGCTATAATCACAATGTTTCAGCAGTTGTAACCTCCAGCCATCTTCAGGTGCCTGTCCTATTAGGTGATGGTCTCGGGATTTTGAGCTGAACCCTTTATTCAAACCATGGTTCAAAATTCCAAGAACATCACCTAATAGGACAGGAACCTGAAGAAGTCCGGAGGGTAGAAAGGGCGAAACGTTGTGATCATAGCAACCAGGATGAGGACACTAGTCTGAATAAACCAGTGTGTAATAATGAAATCATCAGAAATTTATACAAAATTTAACAGACTACTAATTGCTGATTGGTGGGTGACAATTAAATTAACAACAGTTGACTGAGAACACTAAAAGTAAAAGAACAATTGCTCGTCCTTCGTGTGTTTCCACAACAGAAATAAAATTTCACCTGTGAAACAAAGCAGACTACATTGAGATTATGTCACAGTTAAGTGGACTGCCGCAACATTATAAATAACAAGCGTGGCACCTTGGGCAAGTATCTTCTACTATAGCCTCGGGTCAACCAATGTCTTGTTAGTGAAATTGGTAGACAGAAACTGTATAGAGAAGCCTGTCGTATATGTATATATATATAGTGTGTATGTGTGTGTGTATGTATGTATGTATGTGTGTGTGTGTGTGTGTGTGTGTGTGTGTGTGTGTGTGTGTGTGTGTCGTCGGCTTCCGGTAGTCTCACGAGGTCATGGATCTGCGCATGGAAAGACTTGCTTTGGTCTTGTTGGCAGAGCAGAGTCTGCTGTGGCTGTAGAGTCCCACACGAGAGTGACAGTCCGGCTGCAACGACTGCATTTGAAGATTGTGTCTGCCAGTCTTGTCCTGGTGTTGTTTTTTCGTCGAGTCCGTTTTTCTTCAGCAGCAAGCCTCTGTTCCTCCTCTCGTCTTTTTAAATCCCTGCTTAGTTCCAGCCTCCAGAGTGTGCAATCACTTGCAATGTCTTCCCAACCTTCGACATTCATATTCAGTGACTAAATATGAATGCAGACATCTTTGAAGCGTAGATGGGGTCTCCCTCGTGTTCTCTTCCTGGAGGCCAGCTCTCCCTACAACAGGTATTTCGGGATCCTCCCGTCTGGTATGCAGTATATGTGACCAAACCAACAGAGACGTCGTTGTTGGAGTAGGATGAGGAGGCTGGGTGTCTGGGCACGGACCAGTCCCTCATTGTTGGTGACTCGATCAGTTCACTTGATACCCAGGATGCGTCTCAGGCAGCGAAGGTGGAAGGCATTGAGACATCGCTCTTGTCTGGAGTAGAGGCTCCAAGTCTCACTACCGTAAAGCAGTGGGCTGAGGACGCAAGCTCTGTACACTGCAACCTTGGTGTGCGTCGTTAGCTTGCTGTTCTCCCAAAATCTCTTTGTCAGTCTGGCTAGTGTTGAAGATGCTTTTCCAATGCGTTTGTTGATCTCAGACTCTAGAGAGACGTTGTTCGTGATGGTTGAGCCAAGGTATGTGAACTCATGGACTACCTCCACATTGCAATTGTTGATGGTGATCGCAGGGGCTACTCAATGCCTTGGCACAACACTTTGGTCTTCTTCAGACTGATGGTCAAGCTGAAGTCCTTGCAGGCTTTTGAGAAGTTGTCCATAAGGTGTTGCAGTTGCTCCTCGGTGTGTGTTACCAAGGCCGCGTGGCTTGCATACAGCATGTCCCTGATGAGTACTTCACGTAACATGGATTTTACCCTGAGTCGAGAAAGACTGAGTAGCTTCCCGTTTGTTCATGTGTAAAGGTAGACACCATCAGTTGATGTACAAAAGGCGTGTTTCAGCATGACAGCGAAGAAGATACCAAACATGGTGCGGGTAAGCACACAGCCCTGTTTCACACTATTGCGGATGTTGAAAGCATTCGAAGAAATGCCGTCAAACTGAACAACTCCCTTCATGTTTGTGTGGAATCACTGAACTATCTTAAGAAGCCTCAGTGGACAACCAATCCTGGCCAGAATGTTGAACAGGCCGTCTCTACTCACAAGGTCGAAGACTTTCGTAAAGTCGATGAAAGCAGCGTAGACCGGTTGTCTTTGCTCTCTACATTTCCTTTGTAGTTGTCGAGGGAAATCATGTTTATTATGGAGAGTTCTGATTGGGACCGTACTGAGAACTGATCTATACCCTTTCAGCGATGTTCTGCAGTCTGTTCAGGACCGCACGAGCGAAAACCTTCCCAACAATGCTCAGCAAAGTAATATTCCTGTAGTTATTACAGTCGCTTCTCTCCCCTTTGGTCTTATACAAAGTGACAATATTGATATCTTTTATTATATTATTTTAATTTTATTATGTGACAGTGCTGCCTCTTTCCAGCACCGGCACAGTAATTCAAGTAGGTGATGTAACAGGACGCCGTTTGCGCACCTGATGATCTCTGTTGGAATGCCATCCAATCCTGATGCTTTTCCATTGGGCAGACAGTCAGTGGCTTCATCCAGCTCTTCGACAGTTGGCAATCCATCCAATTCCTCCATGACAGGCAACCATTCCACGTCAGTTACCGTACAGTCTGAGATGATGTTTTCTCTGGATTAGAGTTCAGACTGGTGCTGTACCCATCTCTCTATCTGATTGCCTTTGTCTTTGATGGTCTTGACTCTTACGTTATTCAGTGGTACAATCTTAGAGTTGGTAGGGCCGATATCCTTTTCTGATCCTCTGGTACATTCCAGGTATGTCTACTGTATCAAATGATGAATGAATACTTTCACAGAGTTATTACCGATATTCATTGCACAATGACCGGTTGTTTTCTGGGCCTCGGTTGTCACCGTTCTTAGCTCCTTCAATATTACCTGGGTGAGATAGCATGTATGTACTAGTAGTGCAGTACGCTTTAATTCGACGACGGGGGTGATCCTGCTTGACCTCGCTTGAAACTAGTCCTGTGTATTGCTCTGCTCCTTGACGAAGGCCTTGAGTGGAGTTGTGTCGATGGTGCCTCTGAGAGAGTTACATCTCGAACGGGTGTATCCTTCTGATGTGTCCGCAAGGATAGCCTCTCTTAATGATTTTATGATCTCTGCTGCTTTGTTTGCGTGTTATGCCGTAATGTTGTTGATTAGCTGCCTACTTGGAGTGTGGATGTAGTGCACCATCTTTGGTTGATGTTTGATCTTGCAGCGAACCAGAAAGTGATCAGAATCGTAGTTGACACTCTGAAATGATCGATTAATGAGCACGAACTCAGGTGGTGGTGTCTTGTTATTAAGAGGTCTAGTTCGTGCTAGTGTTTGGAGCGGGATGTCTCTCAGAAACGCTGTGCTGTGCTTTAGTCTGGAAGTAGATGTTGGTGATACACAATTCATGGAGCATGCAACGCATGAACAATTGTTGCCCGTTCTTATTTATGCTGACAATTCCATACCTCCACAGGCAGTTTGTCCATGACTGGTGGTTGGCGCTCACTCTGACGTTGAATGTTCCAAGTAGCAGAAGCAATTCCTGCCTTGGGATCTCTTCTATTATCTTTGAAAGATGATTGTAGAACTTGCGTCTTGTGTAGAGTGGAGGGTTGGGGCATAGACACTTACAAGATTGACAGTTCCATTTACAGTTCAATGTGTGGAGAAGAAGTTAGAAAACACGCTCCGTCCTTTTCTCGCTGGGCTCCACCATCTTCAGCAGCAAATTCCTCACTGCGAGACCAACGCCATGCTCTCTTGTCTCGACAGAGCACATCCCGTGCCAGAAGAATGTATAGTTCCTTTCACGTAGAGTTCTCGATTCTGCGAGACGTGTCTCTTGGAGTGTTGTGATGGCCACTTGTAGTCTCAGCATTTCGTAGTTAATCACTGGTGGCTTTCGTGTGTCGCTAATCTCTTGAATTTTATCTGATATGTTACTGGTCATGGTATGTCCATTCCAGCATCCACATCTGAAAGCTGCTTCCTACTTTGTATTAAAAGTATATAATATATGAAGCGAAAAATACGAAGCATATAAAACATATTTAACAAAAAGTATATAAAATATATAAAGTATGCCCTGATGAAAAACGCAGATGTCAGAAAACACTATGCCCCAGGACACCATAGCACTAGAGAGATCTACCCACTCCGTCCAGCATGCCGACCACGATGAACAAGCAAGAAAAACTGTAGTCGAAATGGAAGTTGCGAAAAGAGGGGTAGACATGGCCCGCAGGTGGAAGTGAAGGCCAACGGAGGGGACAAGAGAGCACACGATAGCGGAATAGAGTGAGAGACAAGAAGGGTAACACGAAAAAGAGAATCATTGACGATAACAATAACCCATCAAATTAACAGTGTTGGCAGAGTTTTCGCAGCATAAACAAATAAATAAACACTTAGGCAAACATATCATTGGCAATTAGCACTAACATCTCCATGCTGGACCTTAAACTCAATATAATACTGTTAATAATGTATGATAATAATGCGTATGCGTGTATATATATATATATGTGTGTGTGTGTTTGTTTGTGTGTGTTTGTATGTATGTATGTGTGTGTGTGTGCTAAAAAGTGCAGGGGAGTAACTAATAAAATATATTTCCAGGTATCGAGTTAATCTTTTCCTATCTGTTTGTAATCTCAGCAGTATGAGTGTATTTATTAAGTCCGAAAATTTTCTAAACTGTTTCAAATATTGCATAATACATCACAGAATGAAAAAAATATATAAATTGTCATCAAAAATATATAATTCGATTAAATTTTACGGACGAATGTTGAAAAAGAGAATTGTAAATATCGAAGCTAAATATATTTCAAAATATGAAATTGTCCACGGCATGCATGCTTGATTGCATTTTACAGATTCACGAATATCGCAAAGTACGATAGTAAAGTAAAATTTTAAGAACCAAATTTCAGACTCAATCATTCAGAAATGCAACGGTAGAATCTACATAGAAAGACGTGTGCAATGCGCTATCACATTTTATGTTCATTTATATCATCATATATGTGAGTCATATTTTAATATTAAATCATGCCTTCCTGTTGTATTAAGTTAGAAATGTTATCATATACAATTATATGTTGTATTCAATCCTGAGACACAGTGTCAAACATTTTGAGTTTTTATGTAATAACTGTGATATGTACATACATAAAATATGCATACACGAGCCAACAATAGAACATCTAAGCTGTTGCTCCATCAAATAGAAAATCTCCCATACAGGCTTTAAAAAAGGGCATATTGGATAATGTAGTCAGGAGTACATTATGATTCAGGCTGTACATTATTATTGACGGCTGGAATGCCTTTAATCGTATGTCTCTTCGATCTGGGTAGACTTATATTTCAACAACGAAAATAACAATACATTTAAAGTTCTATTTATGGGATAAGATTGATATATAAACACAATTTTGTGTTGTAATTGATAGTTTAATATCAGATGTATATTCATTTACGATATTTATGATGTATTCGATATTACTGACCAAATAACACGAAAAACATACAAGGGAAAACTCGCATACCGAGAAAGATAACCATAAAATATCTATCTGTAACATTTTCTGTATACTTTCTATACTATATATATATATATGTTAATTTTTGCATCTATATATATAAGTATGTATGTGTGTGTGTATGTGTGTGTATGTACATACGTAAATACACACAAGCACACACATTCAGAGACTATATCTGATTCAGGCGGAGCATTGAATACTAATCTGTTTACAAATGATAGATTTTGTGAAACAAATGGAAAACAATCTAAAACTATCTACTAGAAATATAATGATTAGAAAGTTTCTCATATCAGATGTTCGACAGAAATCAATTAATACAAATTTTACCCATACTCACTATCATATACATCTTCTTTCAAAACTACTACTACTACTACTACTACTACTACTACTACTACTACTACTACTACTACTACTACTACTACTACTATTACTAC
>JAOPJM010418165.1:0-11261 GCA_027124095.1 Muusoctopus leioderma | reverse complement strand
TATAAAAGGGAAAACCGCCCCAGGTGATATTTCAACTCAGAATGTAGAAAGGACGGAAACTAGATGTTCAGCTATCACTCCACCACTTCTTCCACCTCACTCATAATAATACAACAAACCCCAGTACTTGACTGGTACTTTATTTTATCGACCCCGGAAGGATGAAAGGCAAAGTTGACCTCGGCAGGATTTGAACTCAGAGCGAACACCGTAAGGTATTCTGTCCGACACGCTAACGACTCTGCCAATTCGCCGCGGTTATAATAATAATAATAATAATATAATAATAATAATATAATAATAATAATTCCTAACATAGGCACACGGACAACTACTTGACTGGTACTTTTTATCGACCCCGAAAGGATGAAAGGCAAAGTTGACCTCGACGAGATTTGAACTCGGAGCAAAGTGAGCCGGTTTGAATACTACACGGCATTCTGTCCGACGCGCTAACGATTCTATCAATTCATTCTAATATTGGCACAAAGCCAGAGACAATTTAGGGGAGTGATAAATCGATTAAATCGATCCAGTACTTTCCTGGTACTTTGTTTATCGAATTCAAATCGATGAAAGGCATTGTTGGCCTCGGTGGTGTTTGAACTTAGAGCGTAGCAGGCCGGAACGAATACTACAACTCATTCTGTCCGACGCGATAATGATTCAGCCAATCCACCACCCTCAGTAATAATAACTGCTTCTAACATAGGTACAACACTATAATGTGGGGGGAGGGGAGTCGGTTTTATAAACCCCAGTACTTTACTAGTACTTTATTTATTGACACCGAAACGATGAAAGAAAGCGTTGGCGTCGACGGGATTTGAAATCAGAACGTAAAGACCCGGAACAAATACCGCAAGGCATTTTGTCCGACGCTCTAACGATTCTAGCAATCCACCACCAGTCAACTTCCAGAGCTTTCCCCAATGCTAGAAACAATTACTATATGGCGGTCAAGTTGCAGAATCGTTAGCGCATCGGAAAAAATACCTTGTGGTATTTAGATACGGCCCTTTACATTCTGAGTTCAAATTCCGCGAAGGTTAACTTTGCTTTTCATCCTCACGTGGTCGTTAAATACCAGTAAAAAAACTGAGGTAGTTTTAATCGACTATTCCTCCATAAAGTTTCTGGCCTTGTGCCAATGTAAGAAATCTTTATCAATATTATAATTGAGTCGTTAGCGTGTTGGACAGAATAGCTTACAGTATTCGTTCTGGCTCACTGAGCTCTGAGTTCAAATCCCGTCGAGGCCAACTTTGCCTTTCATCCTTCCGAGGTCGATAAAATAAAGTATCAGTCAAGTACTGGGGGAGATTGTTGGCCTTGTGTCTATGTTAGAAACAATTATTATTATTATAGGGTGGTGGATTGGCTCAATCGTTAGTGCGTCGGACAGAATGTCTTACGGTATTCGTACCGGCTCGCTACGCTCTGAGTTCAAACACCGCCGAGGCCAATTTTGGCTTTCATCCATCTGCGGTCGATAAACAAAGTACCAGTCTGGGTTGTTGGCCTTGTGCCTATGTTTGAAACAATTATTATCGTTGTTGAGGTCAACTTTGCCTTTCATCCTTCTGGGGTCGATAAAATAATGTACCAGTCAAGTACTGGAGTTGTTGACCTTGTGCCTATGTTAGAAACAATTATTATTGTTGTTCTTATTAGTGTTGTTCTTATTACTGTGTTTCTTCTTATTGTTATTATCATTGTTATCATTGTTATTATTGTTATTATTGTTGTTATTATTATTGTTATTTCTAGTACATTTTTGTAGAAGTCGTAAAAGTAGTAGGTCTAGTAGTGAGGAAACTTTTTATTGTAGTATAACTTGATAAATTATGCGAGTGTTGTATGCTGTTCAATCCAAACAAATAACCGGGGGAAAGATACAACGTATTCTACAAGACTTTGCAATACAACACTAGGTCTTTCATGTTCGTTTATCAGGAAAAATTAATTTTGGGAATGTATACATCCTATAAAACGTCATGTTGCGCAATACCCGAAGGAATTGAAGAAATCCGGATTTTTTTCACTTCAAAAGACTGTTGAATATATGTTTGTATTTCTTCGAGTAAATGATTATTTCGAGCTGTTTGTGGCAGTCTGTAATATTTAAATAGTTAGTGTGTTTTGCTGTTTTCGAACCCAAGAGATGATGAAATTTTATAGTAATTTTAATGACTTCATAGCACGAATCGAACTTAATTAGCTCCAATGTATATTTTTCACTCGATGCTACTACGCACAAAACACGCACATCTTCCAGTACCACATTGCACTTTTTGGTAAATATGAATGTAACTAAACGACCAAAGAATTATTGATATACATACGTACACACACATTTACACACACACATACACACATATATATATAAACGCGCACACGTACATTCACTTTGACCTATCAAGTACAGAGTTCGTTCATTTCAAGAACATTTCCTATTGTACCGCTTTTCTATTTGCCTATCTAGGATAAGAATTAGGAGATACTTCTCATATTTTATATTCTACATTTATGAAGCTATATGCGGTGTAGAGCATTATATATATTATTCATAATAGACTCGCGCGCGCATGTGTGTGTGTGTGTGTGAGAGAAATGTATTCGACAACTATGGATTTCTTCGGAATCGTCACAAAGGCAAATATATTTGAGAATGGGACATTATCGACTGGATTGATAGGTTTAATTTCGAGTTAATCGTTATCAGAAGGACAGCTGACCTTGCTAGAATTTTAAATCAATCAGTAAATTAGAGGGATGAATTTAAATTGTATCAAACATTTAGTATGCATTTCAACATTATCCAAGGACGGGTTCTGCCAAACGACTGGTCCTGACACGTTAGATTAATCCGCTTCATGGTAAAATAATTTGTTCCAATTTTTCGAACTCTTGGTACCTACTATTTGGTGTTTACTATTACATGTTTAATATTTATTCCGGCTCTCTGATGATTCTCATACTTCACATCATTTTCCAGATGTGAGTTAGCCATGTTAGATTATTTCTGGGAATATTGATGCGCTATATATAAGGAAAATAGGGTGGTAGATTGTTTGAAGCGTTAGAGCGTTCAACAAATGATTTGCGCTCTTTTTTCGGGTTCAATATATTCTTAGTTACAAATCTCGCCGGGGTTAACGTTCTTTACCCGCCCTTCCTCTGTACTGATTAATTTCTGGTGTTGATTCTTCGTCTTCGTCTCTCTTCGTCTTCTTCTTCCTCTCCTCCCTCTTCGTCTCCTTCTTCCTCTCCTCCCTCTTCGTATTCTTCTTCTTCGTTCTCTTCGTCTTCTTTCTCTTCGTCTTCTTTCTCTTCGTCTTCTTTCTCTTCGTCTTCTTTCTCTTCGTCTCCTTTCTCTTCGTCTCCTTTCTCCTTCTTTCTCGTCATCTTCTTTCTCTTCGTCCTCTTCTTCCCATTCGTCTTCTTCTACTTCCTATTCGTCTTCTTCCTTGGTGTCCGTCTCTCTCTCAGAATCACCTGCACTGACCGAGGGCCAAGCAACCTCTTATCTACCATGCTACAGAACCCATCCGATCAAACCCTCAGATGGCTGGCGTAGACGGACCATTACTTTGTACGGCACATGATAGTTTGAAACAGAAAACGTTAGGAAAATGTGTATATTTTAGAGGAGATATTACACGTATATATTTTATTCTCCCAAGAATAAGGAACGGCACACTACGTGTATGTGGTGTTTAAATTCAGACCGTGTCGAAAGCATATAGTCTGACTGTTTACTGCATGTGCTACCCCATCGCTGTATATTTACGGCAATATGCTACGCAAAACATTGTTTGATATCTAAATGTCATAGACATATAGACATTTTTTTAAACATGTGCTGGACGTAAACACTGCTTCAGATTTCGACTCTAACCAAATTCTTACGAATTATTTTTTACATTGTGCATCCAAAATGATTAGTCACACGGGATAGACATATGTTTCTTGTATGATTGAAAGTGCGATTATCCAATGTGATGGTGAAAGTAACACCTGATAATGCAATAGGGTGATTACCCAAGAAAAAGTTGATGAATTATATAGCAACACTGGTGAAGCCTTATATCCATATATAATGTACTAGAACAATATCAGATGGAATCAAGACTATAGGAATAATTACCAAAGGAATAAAGCGATAGTTTTATGCGAGATGTGGAATTGTTTTTAAATTAGTAGCCCGCCATTCTACTACGTTGATGTCTTCTTGATTCTCATGTGAAATATTATGCCCGATTCTGTCTTTTTTTCACAGTTATTTCGATCTACACTGGTATCTAGACCCTACCGGTATTGGAATACCCCCCTCAACACAACGAGATTAATAATATACCAGACGTTACTGTTGCTTTTGTATTTTAGTCTCAGGGGATCTTGGCTGAACGAAACTATGATCAAAGGCGTTCTAAGTTTTTAGAGATATCTAAGTCTATATTATGTCGTGTGCCCTTCCCTTTAAGATGGTAGTGGAATTTGAAAGATGTTTGGCTGCTATTTCTAGCTGTTGAAGTGCTCATGTAGAGGCTCCGTCATTGACTCGAAGTATCAATTGTATACTTGGCTCGTACAATTGACCAATACAATCATTGCGCATTATAAAGTGCTGCAGTTATTTCATTATGTCTTTACGAAAATTGATATCAAATATAACACATCAAATACATCTAATATATCAAATAAATCGGATATATCCAATACATTTAATATAACAAATTCATATAGCATATCAACTACATCTAATATGTCAAATACGTATTCCACTGTCGTATATTTGTAATTTGATGAATCGAAATTTACTCCTATAATCGCCTAAACAGGATCGAACAGAAAGATATATTTATGTAAACCGAGGAGTGAATATCTAGTTTATGTAATCATTAGAATGTTCAATCTCAATTCATTGTCTGACATATGGTACTGTACGATCTACCTGGCAAACAATCAGTAATTTTTCTTGGTGTCGATTTGTTATGTCCAGTTTCAAACGTCTTCATCGATCTTGGTTTCCTATAGCATTAAGATTCCATTTAAAATTTAAAATTTGTAATCTAAGTAAACCTTTTCGTAGAAGATATTCCCTTCAAATATATTGGGTAATACAAATGTGTTCCTCAATTAAGCTTATTTGAGGTTTGAAAAATATTGTCTTAAAACTCACTGCCCCGGTTTTGAACACAATCATTGTGATTAAACGGTTTTGTCTCATTTAATCGGTAAGGTACCTTTCCAGAAAGCCAGAAATTTAAGGTGTTATCTATCATCTGTTTAGATACCAACAAATTAATTAGTCCTACTTCAAACTCAAAATTACATCATATTCCAATAAAACTGCTCATTTACAAGACTAAACTACACTCTAATTTCGGACACTATGAAAAAGATTGCAAAACTTAATTCCCAGGAATGGGATACAACGGTTCTATATACGTAGTGCTAAAAAGTAGTGTTTACTTTAAAACTTTGATAAGCCAGAAAGTTATATCGGTGACTTAGAAGGGGTACGATTGACTCAGATATTTGAATTGTTTTTATTTTATAAGAAGTGAGACTGAACACATAATGTAAAAAGAAATGATCAAGAGTGGATGAGAGAACTTATGTAAAGGGCTTCAATACGGAAGATTGTGAATTTTAAAACAGGATTTCATAACACCATCCTAAGTAATAATAAATATACAAACCTAATCCTCTAGGATAATTCTAGTTGTTGTTGTAGGTGTTTTAGCACTAAGGCAGACCTATGAACAACGGCGTTCCAACCAGAATCATATCGAATGTTTGTTTATGTATGAATATATTGTGGAGTATAACCTTCCTTTATAATTTGTGTAGGGTGTAATTTGAGGCCGGTTCGGTTGCTAATTTTAGCAAGTCGGCTCCCGCATAGAGGCTCGAAGTTGACTCGTCAGCTGTGGTGATCCGTCGACCACTGTCCAGGATAGATGTCCCTATACTCACAATATCCAGTATTGCTGTTCCAGGTATTTTGAGCATGGTGAAATATACCCATTCGTATCTAAGACTCGGGTTCCATTGTGAAGAAACGTTCATGATATTCACCTTTCTACATGCCACAGAAATTACCGTAGATTTGCTACGAGCTCAGGAGCTAAATCAAAAATGGAAGCATTTATTCGAGAGACCCAATTATCAAAGACTGTACACTAAGAACACAAATGTTAGAATAATAGGCACGAGTGCAGATCTTAAAATGTAGTCCCTGAGATACAACAGAATGGGCTGGATCGCCTTTGCTTATAGGCATGTTCGATCGTGATAAAATTGGAGCTGAACAAACCAAAGCCGCATGGACTTAAAATAGAAAATGTAGAAGAGACCATTACACTTGAAAATAATTCTACTACGAATAATATTCCAAAATTAGACAGTCATTAATCTAGATTAATTCATTAAACAAAATGAAATGAACCACAATTATGCCAGTTATCGACACCAAGTAGTAGAAGTAGTTGTCGTAGTTTAACTCCAGATCTAGTAGACCTATGATCAAAGACCATTCCGTCATTTGTTTACTGCCCTAGTGTATATAGGACTGAATCAGTGAATGCACCTCAACTTTCTTTAAACAAATCAAGAGGGGGCGATACGAGGGAAATGTGACTGCTATTTCTAGCAGTTTGTGCGACCACGTAATAACTTCATCGTTGGATCGTAACATTAACAATGCTGATTGACTTTTCAATTGTTGGTTATTATTCGCTGCAATTGTGTGAATAGGTACCCGTTAAAGGTATCCATTAATACATTGGAAAATACCCGATTACGCCAACGAACACGACATACAAATACTGTTCTTGCAATCTTTACCTTCATAATACGTAGGATATCGGCTGCGTGAAAACCCGATTAAATATTCTGTATATTATTGCTAACAATTTGTTAAATGCAATTATTTTCTTTTTATGTTAGCTTTGTCTGCTAGTTTCTTGCTTGCATGTAATATTCTAGTCATAACCGCACTGGCCTTACGTAACCGGATTACAGCATGAACATTAGTAAATACAGACAATTAATTGAACTGTTTAAAATGATAATAATGAATTCTTATACTGTTACAAAGCTACATGTTTGAAAGAAAGGGGTACAAACGATTGAATATAATCCCAGCATATTAATGGTTGCTCTTTCATAAACACCGGAAGGAAGAATGTTTCAGATAATACCGCTCATATTTGAATTCTTAACATAAAGGGAGCTAGCTAAATACAGTAACACATCTAGTCAGGCGTTCTACTGTTTCTGTAACTCTGCTACTCATAATCGATTAAATATTATAACGAACCGAGAAAGATCAAAAAGATAAATTAAACTGGTGATATTTGAACATGCAGCATATAGGAAAGTCATTGAATAATACAAGGCATTTGGCTCGTTTTCAACTGATTGAACTCCCAACTCTAACCCCATAAACATGCTCATAAAACTATTTATCAAATTACAGAGCGGGGTCGCCTCTGTATTTAATCACATCTGGTTGTTTAAAATGACTGCCAATTGTGGTTCTAGTTTAACTTATTACAATTATGATCTTTAATAGGCACAATACCTCATATTTTGGGAAGGGAATAATCGATTATATTGACCACTGTACTTGACCAGCACGTCATTTTATCCAGTGCGTAAGGATGAACGGTGAAGTAGACCTCGACTGGATGCGAACCCAGAAGGTAAGGGTCCGTAGTTAAACACCAAAAGCGAGTTTTCTCCAACGCTCTAACGATGCTGCCAAATAATGATTTTTGGAAGAAATGTACACGAATTACTTGAGGGAATAGTCGTTCAAAGCGAACGCTTAATAGAATAATAAAACAGTCTGCTTTTGAATGAACTCATAACATACATAGACGTAACTTAATAACGTGTGCCATTATACCCAACACTTTACCGATTCTGCCACTTCAATGTCCGATTAATATATTAAGCCTTTTTGTTTACTTTCAGCGAACGGCCTCACATTTTTGTGTGAACGAAGTAACAGTGGAATTTATAAACGCCAGTAGTTTATCTTGGCAGGATGAAATGCAATTTAACACTAGTTTGATTTGAACTGTAATCATAAAGGGTTGTAACGAGATGCATCAAGATATTATGTGCGACTCCCTACTGCTTCTACCAACCATGAACTTCTTGATAATAACAATACTAACAATATATACCACGATTCGCCCTGTTAGGCACATGGCACATCCTACGTTATGAAGTTTCAATTCAATAAGGACGACCCACACAGTATACTTTCTGTTCAACTCCTACAACATATACACTACAGAATATACATCACATATACACTTATATAATGGACACCTTTTGCTATAACACATGCCACACATCACCAACACCCTACACAACTCATATTCTACATAAATATCACTCGACATTAAAAAGCATGACATAGCTCGCACAACAAAATAGCACAACTCAAATTCTATGTAACAGTCAAAACACTAAAGTAATACAAGAAACAACAAAACAAATCGTACATACTATACAAAGAAAATTTGCACCTCACAACAGACAATGGCTCACACACTAAGGCAACTCGCAGGTATTAGAAACTGGCATGAAACTTGAAATAATAATAATAATCCTTTATTTGCCACTAAGTGTCCAAATATGCAATACAATAACACTTGGAAAACATGGGGTTACAATACATGTGGGGTTAGATGACACAAAGTTATATAAAAACGAGGGGAGATCATTATTCAATTGACATTAAATAGAATAAGAACATGAAATAAATATAAAATTATTTTAAAACGCACAATAAATAAAACGAGATGTTGTAAAAACCTAAAAACATTTAGGGCAACCCATCCACACACGGGTGGGAAAACTCTGGTTATGTCGAGTCCGAGCACCCAACACTGCTGTTAACTCACCAAACATTGTAGACTTCTCGAGGGACAGTGAAGTCACCGATGAGCATTTGTTCGTTACGCTCGTCCACGAAAAGACCCGCATCCTCAGGACATAATTATGTTATTCTATGCTAAACCTCCTTTGGGGTTCTGCCCAACAGTCTATGCTGTGCATGCTGGAGGTTGTACTGTTCCAGTTCTCTTTCGGCCCACATATTAGGCGGCTAGGTAACCTCTATTTCAAACAATAAATCTATGAGTTCATTGTTGGTCAACCTGACGATTGTGAAACTGGATGAGTCCCACAGTGCAGTGTTTCTCCTCCAGTTTCCTTGGTGCATTGTGAGAGGGATGGTTACCCTTTTTTTTTTTTTCTTCTTCTCTACTTTTCACCAAACGTCTACCAGTCTCCCTCAAGTTCCACTTGTTCCTCTTCCTCATAACTCGAGGAGGTGGTACTATTAGGATGGGGGAGCTTCGGCAGTGACCGGAGACGAGGCAAGTAACACTGCCATCTCTGGATAAGGAGAGAGTGACTTCTATTCTGTAACAAGGGCCAGAATTGGTTTTCCAGCTGTCTTCGGATCAGGAACCGGTGGCGCTACTGGAACAGCAGCTTCCACATTTTGTTCAGTTTTTCTTCCATCTCCTCGGGGCAGAAAGTCCTACGATGGCTTTTGCTTCCACAACTATAACAGCTGGGCTTTCTGCCCTGCAGATTCAGTCGTATTTGTTTAGCTTCAGCATCCACAATGGTGCATAGCACCGGTATGACCTTGTGGTTCTCGGGGGTCATAAGGACTTGTCAGTCCATGCTGACCCCTCCGGCCCACATCATTTCTTATCAGTTTGGCGTTCACTACCCTCCAATATTGCTTTACAAAGGTGTAAATAATCCAGGGATTAGTTACATGCCATGCTCCTGAGTGAAACCCTTGTATTGCACTGCCCAATGTATTAGGGCACAAGCTTATGCGCGGAAGTTTCGCCCTCACACTCTGATTGTTTCTCTACCTCATTTTAGGTCCTGGAGGTTAGGCATATAGTGCCGTAGGATTTGCTCCTGTCAATGTGCACAATGTCCCCCCCCCCATATATCTGCCAGGGCTTATTTTAGTTGTTCTTTGGATGGCAATTAGTAAGCCCCCACACCCTTCCTTTGTTAGACAAAGATAAATTAATTTTCTCCTCACCTGCTTCTGAATGTATTCTTAGGTAAGATGATGAAATGTTTTTGGACACAGTTCTGCCACTGCTCCGTTTCGGCCTATGCTTTATCCAAGTCCAAATATTCAATATTAGAGTTTATCTGGGCGAAACTAGTTTCATGTGTGCATACCTCGCTCGGTGACGTTTGTGTCTGTGTGTTAGTGTAAATGTTGTAGTCGTCGTTGTCACCGAGCGAAACTTCGAAAGACTCAATTATTTTCTTCCGAAAATGATGAGGTCCTCTATATTCGAAATATGTATATTTGGTTCCAAGGCTGGTTCCTTCACGCCTTCCTGCCTCCTGTTCGTAGCAATGTTTACATTGTTTTTAACCTTTCGGAAGGGGTTTCTTCGTAGATTCTCCACGATTAAGAAGCAATATAAACAAACACAATGTTGAAAATATCAATAGAATTGATTTTATTCAAGTGAAAAGTCAATTAATACATCAACTTGTTTTGTAAAACAGATTTACTTGGCACAAATTCTCAAAAATATCATCCAACTTGTGATAAATTCCGGGTAAAACTAAATCAATGAGTAGTCAACAGCGAGAGCCGAAGAAAATACACGTCCGTTCACGCTGACATCCAATAATAATAACTGTTGCTTTTAACCTAGATGTAAGGCCAGCAATTTCGTGGGGAAGGTGAATGGTCGATTATACCGAACCCGGTACTTGACTGGTACTTCATAAAATCGGCCCTGAAAGGCTGAACGGAAAGGTCGCGGTGGGATTTGATATAGTAATCATAATAATCGTTTCTTTATTGGCCACAAGGGCCTAAACATAGAGGACAGTGTAAAGAATTATAGACAGTGGGGGTTTACATGAAGACAAGTAAAGAAAAATTAACAAAAAACAAGATAACAACTGAAATTGAACAATTAATATTCCCCAATAGGGGGGAAAATTAACGCACCACTCAGGGTAGAACCACAGAACCCCACACAACCTGGTTATCCCAAACGCCACGGGCACCGTAGGTAGGTGCCCCTCTCCTTCTGGATCCCTCCAACCTACATGCGAAAGCTCAGGGTAGGTCCATTCACACGGGCCATCGTGGCCACATTCACCCACCTTTCAACAAATTGACTGGGGGGCAGCACTTCCCTCTCGACCCTCACTTTCCTCTTCAAGTG